>FIZR01000177.1:0-33986 GCA_900060175.1 Ferrisia virgata | reverse complement strand
ACATCAAACGATCCTGAAGAAGTCCTGGCTGATGATCGTCAAAAAATTCAAAATCTAATCATTTGTGACCAAAACTGGACTGAACCCTCTTCTTTAAACAACTATCGCTCATGACGTTAAGAAAAAAAAAACAAAACAATGAGATCTTATCTATTATTTTCACCTTTGAATTTTTTTTTTTAATTTAAATCTGCAACAGTAATTGAGAGTCCATTATACAAGTTCATTTTTCATAGCCCCTTCAAATTTCATGACCGGCTCCATATTTATGTAAGAATTTTTGTTACAAAAAAGGTTCTACTGTGAACAACTTCAATCAGCAGGATGCATTTTTTTAATTGGGTCACTAAAAGTGAATTTTTTAGAAACCCAACACTAATTCATTATTTCAAAAGTTTTTTATTCAAAAAAAAAAAAAAAAAGAAAGAAAGAAAGAAAAATAAATAAAAATTGCTGTCTTAGAAGACATTGCAAAAAATAAAATATTTTAATTATTTTTAAGGCCTTTGGGGTTTTTAATATGTTACATGTAATGAGGATGTAATGGCTACTATAACACATCAGAAATTTCTTTAGACGTTCATTTTAATTTTGAATTTTTAAATCAATGGTCTAAGGGTTAGATGGGGGGAGGTGTTGACTGAAGGCTGAAGTCAGAGACGATAAATTTTCACTGCGTATACTTAGTTCACTGTTTCAACTGAAGAAAACAAAACCAAAAATCGAAACGCCTGGAAATTAACCATTTTGAGGTTACTTTTTGGTCACCTTTTGTTGTGAGAACGTTGAAGTAAGGTTTTTATTTCAAGGTTTATAGGCGTTGGCGCACCCAGAATTTTTTAACAGAGGAGCGAATTTAGAAGACACAAGCGTAGCGAGGGGGAAATTTTCAAAAAATTGTATTTTTAAGACATAAACAGTGCTTTTTTTCGAGTTGAAGTTCCAAATTTTAAAGGCGTTTTGAGAAAGTGATATGTTTTCAATGATTTGGATATTAAATTCCACGCGAATGAAAAAAACTTTTAGTTATTTCATACGTTCAGGTGGAGGGGGCGTCACCGGTTACAGGAGAGGAATCATGCGTAGTGATTTGCCCTTGGATCTCGAAATAGAAATTTTTCAAAGGACCGTTTAGGCATCAGTAAAAGATGATTTTTAAGCGTATTCGCGATTTTTCATCTCGTCCCGGCGAGAGGGAGGGCAAGAAAAATGGTTTTCGAACGCTTTTTCATAAAATTCGAGAAAATTCTGACAAGTGTAAAATACTCCTAATAACGTCGGAAAATTTTTTCGAGTTACCATTTTAAAAAGGGGGCCTTACAAGCCCTTCCAAAGTTTTCACAGTCTCATTTCAGGGTGATATTTTGGGTTTTAAAAATCTGAGAAAATTCTACAGTACTCTCTAAGTACCTTTACATCTCTTTATCCCCTTCTCCCCCCGCCCCCGTGATAAGGTAAAAATTCGTGAACACTAAAAAATCACCTTTTTTCTGATGCTTATGTGTTCCTTGAAAAGTCTTCATTTTCAAAACCCCATGGAAAATCGCTATGCTTAACCTGGTGTAGTCTTTGATCGAGACAGCTGCTCTAATTTTAATCTTACTGCAGTTTTTTTTGTTCTTTTTGGGACTTTTTATGCTTTCTAGCTAATTTACCTGTACGAGATCCGTTTTATTGTGAATAAAGTACATTACCATCATTTTATTGATGGGTTCATAATTTTCTTTTGAATTCAGACATTTTTTATTCAGATTTTTTCCCACTGAAATCGCTCAAAGTCAAATGTTGGGTTTGTCTTGGTCTGGTGGTGAATTCAGGGGATATGTGTGAAGTGATGATAGTATTGAATCAAAATTATGACAGGTTGAAATCTTACGGTAGGATGGCGAGGGGGATGGGAAAAATCCATCAAAAAGATTAAGATTATCTTTTTCATGATTAAAAATCAGTTTTTTCTCTTACAGCTTACATTAATTGGCCTAAAAAAAGTTAAAAATTGGTTTACAAGTCAAAACAGTAATAGAGGTAATTGCTTAGGAATGTGATGTCAACTTCTTGGCCTCAAACTGCTTCGTATATCGTGTAAAAATCAAGTTTTAGGTTTTTTTTTTTTTTATTAATCACAGAGTTCTCAGCAATAACGAAAAATCTGCAAATTTTAAATTTGGTTGAAAATCACGAAATTGTACAATTTTCTTATATCTGGCTCAAAACTTTAATGAACGTGAAAGCCCCCCTCCCCACAAAAAAATTCATTTTTCAATCTTTTTGAGAATTCTGGTTACTTACCTGTGTACGTAGGGCCCCGTAGCTCAAAATATTATTCAAGATTTAAGCTAAAAGTATTTTCATTATTCGAGTACTTTGATTTTTTGTTTTAGCTCGATTAGTTTGTTTTTACGAAGCGAATACAAAATAGCTAGGAAAAATTTTCACTTTACTCGAAGAGAAGCTATGTGTAATGTACAAGATGGTTGATATTTTCGAAACACCCGATACCACGCGATTAAATTAGTTTAACGAGCAAATTGAAATACCGTTAAAATCCACGCTACTAATAACGTATAACGACGTTATTAAAACTCTTCGTGATAAAGATTTTTTTTACTCTTCGTGCGTGGTTCGGTTTCTTCTAAGGTTCTTTTTATTATTTTATATTTTCTTTTCTTTTTTTTCTCTCTCAATATAAACCAAGCGTAAACCCGAAACGTACGGTATCGATTTTAAAAATCAGTTTTAATTATCGAGCTCATTTAATGAGTACACCGGATTTAGCAAAGAGTATATTGTACAATAGGAAATTCGTCGTTGGAAGTTCGCAAAAGGGATTTTGGAACGTGCAAGGCTCTCTTGAGAAATCTCTTCGTCAGCATCGTATATAATAAGTAACAAAACAACCTATAATGGAATTACACAGTACTAGTTTTGACGATTTTTCACGATGGCGTCATCGTAATAAAAGTGTCGAATAGTGATGGAAAAATTATACCTTCGGGTCTCTCGGGATATTGGAAAGTATATTGCTGTGGTCAAGGGCGAGTAGTCGTTTTAATTTTTTGGGTAATGTGCGATGGCATGGTACCTCATTGCGTTGTTGGAGTAATTTGTTTTCATCGTGTGCGTATTTTCTAGGTGGAGTCTTGTTTGAGGATTGAATTACTTCGTGTATGGAAAACTACTCACTCGTATCTGTACCTGTAGGCATAACTTACCTGAGGCGTGGTAGAGGCGAATTGAAGTTTTATACTAGATTTGATTACAATGTTGTCCAGGCACAGTTTACCGCGTTGGTTTTTCTTTTTTGATTGCGATTATTATACGTAATTATGTGGGCTTGTGAAATAATAATGAATTATTTGTTTCGGGAGTACGCGCACACGAGAATTATCGAACAAGGAATATGTACATCTTACATCAATGTTACATATTTCGTTCTCGTTTGGTTGCTCGCTCTTAATTGGATCAGATGTGATTTTTTTTTGCTTCGGATTTTATTGGTCGTATTTTCAAAGTATTCGTATAACGAGTGTATTTTGTATTGTCCGATGTACTCGCCTCAATTTTTAATTAATCGAAAGTAGGTGCCTCGAGATATTATTGAAATTACCAATTAGATATGAGAATAAAAGTATTCGGAAGTTGAGAATATGTCTAAAGAATAAAAATTCCATTTGAGAAAAATAAATGCACGCAAAATCAATCGTTAATTTATTGGAGAAATCGTTTACTTATATACACGAGCGATCGGTGTATTAACGAGTTGTAAAATTTATTATAAATTCTAGTAATACCGGTAGCTTATATTTGAATTAAAATTACTATCGAGCTGATTTACGATTTTACACTCGCTTGAATCATGTAGTACTTTGTTCAGTATTCACGCGTAATTTACTCGTTACTTTCGAGAAATTATAGTCTCTAATTTTCCTACCTTAAATGAATCGTCATCTTGGACTCGGATTATCCATACGTAAAAAATGGGTATAATTGACTCGAAATTTTGGTACTTGTAATTTTTCAAACAATAGGATATTAATTTCTGATAAATTGCCGTAATGAGTGCGACGAGGGAATTTTTTTTCCTTTAAATTTGTTATGTTATCGTTCGATTAAAATTTATATTCATGATTTATCGTTAATTAAACAGTATAACCGAGTAGTTGATTGTGTATTATTAATTTGACAGTTTAACGGTAATTCGCGATAATAATATAGCGGATGTTTTCCAGCTTTGAACGTAATATACTGAATGTTTTGATGCTATTGTGTGGTAATTTACCTGACTGGAACAAGGGTAGAAACGTAGCGCAAAAGTTATTTACATTTTCTTGCATTTAATTTGGAAGACAACTTCAGCTCGTGGAAATTTATTCGAGAAACGAATGCGATGAGTGATCATGAGATTCAGTTTTAAATTTGCTTTATTCGGTAGATTTAGCCCTCTGCTCTTGTTTATACGATAAATTACATGTAATTACCATGATAGTGATTGTTTGGTATTTGGCGAAATTTTCACAACATTTAATGGTAATTTTTCACTTGATTGACTTGAGTTTGTGTAAAATCATGTAATTATAAGGGAACACCAAAAAGATAATCCTTCGGCGATTGAAATTTTAAAAACTAATTTCTCCTCAATTTACAACAATCTGCGTAAATTTGTGTAAATACAGGTAATTACCGGAATCATAATTTCTTGTAATAATCAAAATCTCAACTCTGGTAATTAACTGATAGTTTGCAGAAATTTATGTATTTAAGCGTAATTACGGAAATTGTAATTCTATGGTGATTGCTGATATGACAGTTTTATCGTAATAACCAACCTGCAGTTTTTGATAATTACGGACATCTTTTTTGATCTAGGATAATTTCTTTTAAATTGGGATAATTAGTTCACATACATTTGTGTAATTTCGTGTAATTACAAAAAAGGGAATTATTCGGTATTTACTGAACTTTTGATAATTTACTGGTAATTTTCTTCAAATGAAGACCAATTTTACCTGAATTTATGTAATTACGTGTAATTACTGACGTCTTTTTAAATCTACCAGTTATTTCCTTTGAATCAAGATTAGTGCGAAGAAATTTGTGTAATTACGTGTAATCACTAAAATCGTAATTCATTGATATTTACTGACCTCTTTCAAGATTTACCGGTAATTTTCTTTAAATGAAAACTTGATGTATATGAGTTTAGGTAATTACTCGTAATCACCGAAATCGCAATTCTCTGGTAATTACTGACATCTTATGAAATTCACCGGAAATTTCCTTTGAAACAAGATTACCTTACAGAAATTTGTGTAATTACGCGTAATTTCACAAATCATATTATTTGGTATTTACCAACATTATTTTGAGATTTACGAGTATTTCTTTATAATTAACAGTAATCAGCGTAAATAGCTTCAATTGTACTAAAATCATGATTCTTTAGTTACTAGCAACATCTTTTGAAATTTACCAGTAATTTCACATAAATTAATAATAGTTCAAATAAATTTGTGTAAATGAGGTTATTTACCAAAGTTGTATTTAACGACAAGCTCTGAAATTTAACGGTAAATTTTACCCAATTCTCAAAATGGTTGTGCAAATTTGTATGATAATGCGTAATTACCGAAATTATTATTCATTGGTTATTACTGGCATCATTAAAGTTTGCTTGTGATTTCCTTTCAATTTACTATCATTTACATTATCCGGAAAAATTCCCATGTTTACGTGTAATTCCCAAACTCCTTAATTGTTTGGTAATTTTTTTCAAATTAAGACCAGTTTATATAAATTTGTGTAATTACGCGTAATAACCAAAATGTAATTCTCTGGTACTTACCGAAATCTGAAATTTGCGAGTATTTTTTTCCAATTCACAAAAGGATGTGAAAATTTGTTTAATAATAAGTAATTACCAAAATTGTAATTTTCCGGTAATTATCGACATCGTTTGAAATTTATCGGTAATTTTTCCTTTATTCACAGTCGGTTGCATAGATTTGTGTAATAATGCGTAGTCACCGATATTTTAATTCTTTGGTAATTACCGCCATATTTTGAAATTTACCGGAAATTTCTTTCAAATTAAGACTAGTTTACATAAATTTGAGTAATTACGCGTGATAAGCAAAATTGTAATTCTCTGTTATTTACTGGCGTGGTCTGAAATAATTGGGTACTTTTACTCCACTTCACAAACTGTTGTTGAAATTTGTATAATAACGCGTTGTTACCGAAATTGTAATTGTTTAGTAATTACCGATATCTTTTAAAATTTTTCGGTAATTTTCTTTCTATTTACAGTCGATGACGTGTATTTGTGTAATATTGCGTAATTACCAAAATCGCAATTTTTCAGTAATTACCGTTGTATTTTGACATTTACCGGTAATTTCTTTCTAATTTACAGTGGCTTATGTAAATTCGTGTAAAAACGCGTAATTACTGAAGTGGTAAATTTTTTATAACTTTTTTGAAATTTACAGGTGATTTCTCTTTAATTTCCGATAGCTATCGTAAGTTCTTTTCACTACGCGTAATTATCGAATTGGTAATTACTAGTAATTACCGAAATTGCCGTTTTCGTGTTTTATGAATAATCAATCTTTGGAAATTTCTGATAATCTTCTTTCATTGCGGAGTAGTTTGAGTAAATTCGTGTCATTACAGAATTCGTAATTCTTGGGTAATTACGCATATTTACGTACTGACACATTCCGGTAACTTTTCCTCAAGTTATTGTACGTCGCGTTGATTCCAGCGATTACCTGATTGCGTTTGATTGTTTTCAAGTGAAAATTTTATATTATTCAAGTACACAGAAATGTATAATGATGACAAAATTTTAAAATTTAATTCACAATTTGTAATGTTATCAGTACGTAATTTACGCTGTAATTACGAATATCGATACGATAAACTGAAATTAGTTTCTATTTGTCTGATCGTCGTTGGTAAATGAAAATCTCATCAAAGACTGTTACTTTTTATCGTCCATGAAAAATAAATTATCATCAATTTGTTTGAAATTTCTCAGTCAATTACGACGAGTTACGTAAATATATATATATATACGTGCTCGTAGGTATAACACCTGACCTACGTCTCGTACTTTTAAATACACGATATCCTATACAAAATATGAAATAAGCCGCCAATACGATATCATTATCAACGCAACGTTCCATTTAGGTACTTTGTACCCTACCGATCTTCGTCTTACGTTAGGCCGCGTAATTTTACTATATACATGTGTGTAACAGATACACACAGCCAGGCATACAGGAGGCTGACAGATGAAGATGGGAGAGGGGGCTATCATTGGAGAAAAACTACAGGCTAAAAAAAAATATCGCATATTATATCGCTACGCACAGATGATACGTATATTGAAAGTGGCGAGCAGGGTGTAGTTGGATAGAGAGAGAGAGAGAGCAAAACACTGGCTGCAAACCGTTTTAATATCGACGATCGCCCACGTTAGAATAAAATTTAACTCCAGATGGTCGCAAGGTGTTTCGACGATAGAAACAAAAAAATAAAAACCGACGAAAGCCAGCATCGGCGACGAAGCGACCGAAGACACGCAGTACACATTTATTGGGAAAATCGTAAGCGAGCACAACAACATTCGAAAAAACACCCGTTTTTGATAGTAAATTTTTCCACGCCGCCGGCCCGACCCAGCCCAACCAGGCCGCTTTGACATCGACATTCGTCCACGAGGACACCGATGAAGATGACACCCTACCACTGGTACGACGAATTCCGTAGCCTTAGGTAATCGGGCGCAATCGTGCTGTTGGCTCAATTGCCTCGAATCGAGAGTTGCGGATAAGGAAAGAAAAAGGGAAATGCTCGTCGGTCGGTATAAATTTCACGGTCATTGCGAACCGACAAAGATGGATAGAGTGAAAGAGAGAGAAATGATGATGATGATGGTGATGCTGATGCTGATGTAGGCGACGGAGATGTAGGAAAATGTAATGCGGGGGCGTTAGTGTTTGTATATACCGCGTATATATATATAGATATATTCCATGTGTATTTTCTTTTAGCCAAGTATAAAGTGTAAGATTGCGATACCGAGTCGATTTGGTGAGACAAGACGGCGGCGCGCCGCACCGCGCCGCACCGAACGTACCCGCCAGACAGTTGGTGTTGGTGGGCTGGAATTTTTATATTGCGAAAGGGGGATGATGTTAGGTAGATGAAGGTAAAGAAAAGTGAAAATCACCACCAACCAAAGGTTTGCCTTTTTTTTTTTTTCGATCTCGTTTGCTGCCTACACGATGAATATTGTTTCATTTGGTGCAAGTATTTTGTACGTTGAATGATGGCACCTGTGGTGAAATTAACGACCGCTGCGTGCTCGGATACGCGTTCGACGTACGTACGATACGTAAATCTCGCGATAGATACGGGCAAGACGGTAGCAACTAGCGTCGCGACGCTGGCGATTGAGGCGCGGCGCGGCGTGGCGTGGCGCAATCGTGCACTAATAAATATTGGCGGTGGACGAGACGAGAGTGGAACAAGGCAGCAGATAACAACGCACTAGATGGACGAGGGTGTGTGCGGGTGGCCTGTTGTGATGGCAGCCACTCGCTGTGCCGTGAGAGATGATAGCGGCGCGATAAAGACGCAGATAGCAAGGATGCTGGGCGAGTAACAGAGACCGAGATATGCAGATGGTGGGTCGAGGGTGAACCGAAGTGAAGTGATGTTGAAGCTGTGTGGCGAACAAGATCCTGCGCACTGTTTTGCTTACATACGTCCGGACAAACACTCTCCCGCGCTCGAGAAAACTCTTCGCGTCGCAGATAAGACCCCCTCCCCCCCTCACCGCCGGCCGCAGCCTTCCCTTTCTCCACCGCCGCACCGCCCGCCCGCCCTGCGTATAGCTGCCGATACGAGCCCCGGTGTTGGCGTTTCAGCATCCCTTACTTTTACCATCATCATTGCTTTACTCTTCGGTCGTATGGACGATCGTGGTTCGCGGCGTGCGAGCGAATTTTCTTTTTTACGGCGACTTCGTTCGTCGTCGTATTCGTCGTATTAAAATTCATCGTCGTATTGTGGCTCGGCTTGGCTTGGCTTGGCGTGGCGTAGCGTAGCGAGACGCGAATCATAAATTTCGAATGATTTTATTATCGTCGACGAGGTGTATTTGTATTTGTGCATCGGTGTGTCGGTGTGTACGATATTGTTGTTGGTAATTTGTATAATCGAGTTATTGTATATTCGCTTGATTGTGTCGCGGAATCTACATACCTAAATCTATACAACATATATAACGAGTAATTTGGATAAGTTGTATTATTGATGTAAACAAATGTACCAGCCATCATGTTTCACTGTATCGGTCAACCCAAAGCTTGGTCGAAAAGCACGTTAGATTTAAGAGACGGTCCAGGTATACTGTTGTTATGTTTACATGCATATTTTATTCGTATTACACTTTTTACGTATCTCTCTCTCTCTCTCTCTCTCTCTCTCTCTCTCTCTCTATCTAGCTACGTAAATTAGCTTTTCCATTCTATATATAAATAATCCTTATACGCGAGTTTTTGGCTTGGGATTAGAGAGAAGCAGCCTGTACCAAATCCTTCCTGTTCCTGGTGTAATTTAAATTCGCGTCGTTTGGCGAGAGAAATCTGCCTGCTCGTGCTCACCTACCTATCTGTAGCTAGGACCCGGCTACGAACAATTTCATGTTTTATATCGTCGTTTAAATTGAAAAGATGAATGATGAAGAGCAACAGAGACAGAAACAAACCGTATTGATTTATGTGCTGTACTATCGTACTCTTGATATTTATACCGGAGCTTTTCTCTTCGGGTTTTCTTCGCATCGCGTCTCGTCGTAGATCGACTGCAAAATTTGTGTATTTTTAGCTTGATTTTCTGTATCGTATTGCCAATGGAAAATCAGACTTTTATGGACTTTCGACATGCGTCGAATGGAGCAGGAGTATCAACGAAATTCGTTTCAGGGTCGTAGACGATTATTAATATCATTTTTGTCCATATCAGATATTTATTCGGCTTATATGAAATCATTTGAACAGGTCGATACCGACTAAAATTGGTCAATTTTGTGTATTATGCTTCGATTGGCGGCCAATTTCATATTTTCGAGTTGGAAAGACCTTAGGTCAGAAATTCAGTTATGCCTGAACTTGGGACAGGGGGTACTGAGAGGCTGAAGTTGAAAAAATTGCTCGTTCGTATACCAATCGTAGAAATGAGAGCTTTTCTCATTTTTAGCCGTGGAAAAAGGCTGTTCAATCATAACTCCCCCCTCCCCTCCGCTCACAAATAGAGTTAGGAGATTAAAATTATCGATTGAGATCATTTAGACCAGTTTTGGCCATGTCAGATATTTATTTAGTAAATATGAAACTTAAAAATTATTTACACAATTCAATACCGAACAAAATTGGTCAGTCTTGGGCATTTTGCTTCGATTGCCAGCGGATTTCATATTTTTGAGTTTGGAAGATCTTGGGTCTGAATTCAATTATGCCTTAGTTTGGGGAAGAGGGTACTGGGAGCCTTCTGTTGATAACAATTGTTCGTTCATAAACCAGTCGTAGATATGAAAGCTTCTCTTATTTTTAGCCTCGAAGAAAGGCCATTCAACCATAACTCCCCTCCAAATAGAGTTGGAGCGGCGTTGAAATTTTACGTGTACCTTTAGTAGGGGTCTTAGATGTGTATTTTGGGGGTTACAACTTTTCAGCTCCCTGTACATTGTCTCACAGTTCTGAAAATGTAGATTTTTTTCGTCAGTTTTTTTCATTTTTCAAGTTTGTCGCTCCCATAACTCCCCTGTAAGTTGAGCTAAGAGGTTCAAATTTGGTGTCGAGGTTCTGGATAAGCCTTTTGGGGATTTCAGCTATTTACTTTGATATCTTTGCCTGTACCCCTGGTTCCTTACCATTGTTCAAGAAAAAAATCACTGAATTCTTCTGTTTCTATTTCATGAATGGGCAAAACAATTCGCTTATTTTATTTGCTTTACCAAAACCAGGCTCAAAAATTAACGCATTGTGATACTTTTTAGCCTGATTTTCCATGTCATATTGTCAATGGAAACCAGGCTATTGTGGTCTATCCACCTACGGTGGATGCAGAGGGAGGGGGGAGGAGGGATATCAACAAAATCCGTTTTGAAGCCTTAGAAGACTACTACGATAATTTTTGGAGATCAGATATTTATTTATTTCATTTTCTCCGCTCGATACCGACCAAAATCGAACAAATTTGGGAAATGGGCTCTTCGATTGGCGGGCCATTTGGCATTCTGACATAGTGTCAAAATTCAGTTGTGCCCAAATTTGGAAGAGGGGGTGTTGAGAGGCTAAAATCGCGAAAAATGATTCATTTTTAAGCTGATCGATTGCTGATCCAAAATTGTGTAATATATTCAAAAATTAGCTTTCGAAGTTAATTACGATGGAAGATATGAGGGTTTTTCCTCTTTTTGACCTGGAAACTGGACTGTTTTTCCCTACCACTTTTCAAAATTGAGCTAGGAAGTTTAAATTTGGTATGTAGACTTGGTAGGGGCCATAGATAAGCCTGTTGGAGGTTTCAACTTTTCAGACCTATCGCTACCCCTTACAGCCCTGAAATGTGGTTTTCGGTACGACTTTCTGATGTTTTAAATTCGTTCCTCGCATAACTCTCCTCCAAATTGAGCTAGCAGGTTGTCTATCAGGTCGCTAATGTCGAGAAAAAGTCGCTATTATTACGAAAAATTGCTAAAAAGTGGCTAAAATTCTTTTCAACTTTAGGTTTTGAAAACCTTTCACGTTTCGTTGAGTTTTTTTTTTTGGTATGTTTTTTGACCAATTTTATCAATTATTTTGGAATATTTTATATTATTAATGTGGCACTTCCTACTAATTACGAAAACGGTTATTTCGTAGAATTAAAATGAAATTTTCAATTTTTTTCGTTTTTCTTTAGAGTACTTCATATTTTTTTTTTTTGGTCAAATGTGAAATATTGTAAATTGGCCATTGCAAAACTTCCTCGAAAATAATGAGAAAAACGTGAAATTCGTGGGGAAACCAGATTTTAAACATGGGAGGGGGGGGGTTACTGAAAAAGAAGTTTCGAAAATAAAGTCGTAAAAAGTCGCTATTTTTGAATATCAGGAGTTGAAATTCAGTGTATAGATTTAGTATACTGGATGTGTGCCTTTTTGCGATTTCTACTTCTCTGCCACATTGTACCCCCTTACAGCCCCGAAATGTGTTGTTTGGTCGAGTTTTTCTCAAATTTTCTCATTTTTACCTTATATAACTCCCATCAAACTGAATCTGAGGGGAGGGGGGTACAAATTTAGTATAGATCTAGGATGTTTCTTTTGAGGAAATCTTCTCTTAATTCATGAAAATTAGACGATGTTTTTTTTTCTGGGTTTTGGGTCGAAAAGTTCGACTATATTTGAGATGAATTTCCAATCGGTTTCATCGTCGCTACCTTCAACCTTCCCCTCTCTCACCACTCCGTATTGGTTTCAGTGGTGTTTCTATACCCTCTCAACATTGTCTGTATTTTTTCTGCCTTAGAATAATATGGTATTTTTGGTTAAATAGCGCGCCGCGTGAGCATAAGGGCCGAGTGGTTTGTGTTTTTGACACCGGTGCAACATGAAAGATGGAGTTGATTACGTGTCTCTGCCAGCACAGGGTGTCGGTGCTGGTCTATTTTCAGATATCCCGTGTACATAGACATACAATACAGGCAGCCAGCGAAAATATATCGGTGGTAAATTATCGCGTACGTTACGTACTGTACGTTCCATATATATATATAAATGTACATAATAAATATGTACGTACAGTACATGAGTCTTATGCGTGTACTGCTGAGTTGCCTGTACTGCGTATACTCGGTGGTTAGTTAGTGCTGGAACGTTGAAGAATTTATTTCGCTTCTGTGTCGTGTCGTGTCATATACATACTTACTTATAGTTATAGACTTACCAGATGAGAGAATCTGTTGATGTTACGTTGCGTTGTGTTTTTTTTCTTAAACGGTGAAATTCCACGGCTGCCTGTCTATTTGTCTCTCTCCTCGTGCATGGGCTACCCTCGTCTCACTATTTAGTCGTCGTTGTTGTGGTGTCATCCACTGGTACTGGTGTGATGTATGAATCCCGATGTATTGTAGAGTGTAAACGAGGTGTTGGGTATATGATAGAGAGGAATTTCCTCTCGCAGCGAGGTGTTTTCGGAAGTAAAAAAAGTGATCCCGGAGCGCGTAACGCATGTTTAATAAACCGTCTCGTGTAAAAAAAAAAACACAAAAAAACGTGTATGTATCGCGACTGGCGAGGTGAGAGTGTCCGGTGGGCGCGAACCCAAAAGCAATTATTAATTCGGTTTGCGTATGTAGGTATTTTGTTATTGTTTCGGTGTGTTTTTTAGACGAATTTTTTCGAATGTTACCATTTTTTCAGGATGAAGTAGGGGGGAGGGGGCCGTTGCGTACTTTTCGTATAGGTGTTCGGGTCGAATGACTGGTGTTTTTGTTTCAATTCGAGTGAGGAATGAAGATTGAAAATTATGACGTTATTTAGTACAGACTGAAGAGCAAAGTGAAAGAAGGCGGAGGGGAGATGAAAAGTAGAAATCTGTAACGGAAGCTTTCTGCATATTTCTATTTGGTCCGTTTGAAGGTGTTAATTTTGGTTTGCAGGACGAGTTTTGAGGTGTAAATCCTCCATTGATGACTCAATTGGTCACTTATTGATTCAGTGGGATTTGTTGTGAACTTTAAAAAATAACAATTTTGAGAAATATTTATTATATTTTTTGTTGAAGAGGTTTTAGATGGAACTTGTTTGAAAAATTGTATCAACAAAAGGGGAAGTCTTTTAAATTCTTTTGAAAAAGTCTAAAAGGGAGAATATTGTTGATATGCTTACTTGAGATTTTCATAAAAAACTGACCACTTGTTGCATTAGTTTTTAAAAAGCATCTTACTATATGCAATTCAGTAGAATAGATTTTAAATGTAAATTGACTTTGAAATGTGTGAAAATTTTTTCTCTCTTTAGAGCAGCAAAAGTTCCAATCTTTAAAAACCTAATTCGGACCAGTAATATAGCTAAGAATGGGTCCAGGGGGTCTACATTCTACCTTTAATTGAAAATTGCCACCAGAGTTATTATCAAAACTCTTGAAAACTTTTATTTTTCTCCACTAAACTTTGAGAAAAGCTCTTTTTGATAGATTAAAAAATCTCATCATATATCCTGTGCTTTTGAGAATTGACGCAATGTTCTTAATGCTCGCAAAGGGCGAACCTGAACAAAAATCAGGATTGAAAACTGTATACGCAGTTTGATTATCTGTCTAAGATGGATAGGATAGAGGGAATCGAGAGGGAGGGGCTACAAGACCACAGATTTTACAGTCTGGTTGCCGAAAAATGAGCATTAATTTATCAGCTTGCATTTAGATGGCTTCTCCGAAAATTTGTGTTCATTTTGAAAATTTCTTAGTGTTGATGACAATGTTTTCCATTCAGTTGAGTTTCTAATTTTTGCTACGAATTCAGCCTGATTTTCTCATCGTTTGAAGAAAATTAAGAGCCCGTAGTTTAACCGCTTTCAACGAGGAGGGGGAGGGGGAATTTTCTGAAATTACTTTTTAGAAAATTGAAAATATATATAGCCCAAGCGAAGCGTCGGTGGTCCAAAAATCTGTATTTTGACATATTTCTAAACTTTAAATGCGGAACTTTACTGTTTTTCCGAATGTAAAAATGAATTTGTATGCAAAAACATCGGGGGGGGGGGGTTCCAAACCCGAGACCTCACCTCCGCGTATTTACGCCACTATTTGAAGCTTTTCCTGAAGAGATTCATGGTCATGTCACTGATTCGAGGTGATTCATTATATGAAATTTAAATCTCATTTTCAAATTTTGTAGCATTGGGCCTTGGTAGTGAAGTTGAGATTCTAAATAAAAACAACTTACTTTTTCAAATCTAGTAATTTCGAATTTCAGCTTTCTAAATGCAATTTGAACGACTTCAGGTAAAACTAAATTTTAAAAAGGCTCGTAGAATGTTCATATTATCCTATTTCATTGAAAAAGACGTTGCTATAATTGCAAAATTGGCAACTCTCAATGACCTTAAAACCGAAATTTGATATACTTATGAAATTTCATCTTACCACTTGAATTATGATTTTTCAGAGAAAATGTAGTAGGGAATGGTGGTGACGGTGAATTTCAACTTTTGAAAATTCTGAAAACATCTCCACCCTCCCTTCCCTTCCCCTCCGGGCAGTCGTGTACACAATCATCTGAAATACTTGTTTATTTTGCATCTCAAATTTCAGTTTCTTGGATCAGTTTTGATACAGCTCATTTCAAACCTGACCGTGGGTTTTTCAATTTTACTCAGAATTTTGTAAAGTTCTTCTCGCTAGTGTTGTGAAAGAATTGCTATAATTTCGATTCTAACCTTTGGATGAGGCGGGGGAGGAGATATTGGTCCTAGTAATTTTTAAAAAATTATAATTTTTTGTCGTACGGTTGAACTTTTAAGACCCCTATCTCGAGATTGGTTCGACGTAAAATAAATCTACTTACTCGGTTTTGTAAGGAATTGGGAGGAGATCCAGAAGTAATACGTGATACAAATGAACACATAGATTGAAAAGCTAACATCTAAAAATCTAAAAAAATTACTATAAAGAGACCTTTCTATGCTTGTTTCAACCAATCAATTTTCAAGATGAAATCTCAACACACCTACGGGATATTGATGTCCTCAATTTTGATCAAAATTCAAAACAAAAAAATGAAGTGATATATCGATTATTTCTTATGCAAAATGCATATTGCATAACTTGAATATCGGTTTATTTTTTGGGCACTTACCTTATGCCCCGAGTGAAGTGAGGACGTAAATTTTGTAAAATAGTGAGGGTCAAGGGGTGAAAAAATGAGTATATGATATACTTTTTAGCTCTAAACGCTGAATTTCACTATTTTTTGCATGTGAAAATGAATTTTTATGTGAAAGAAATCACTTTGGGGGGATTAAAACTCAGAATCCCCCTTCTGTATTTACGTCACTGACTCGTTAAAATTTTGATTTGAGCTCGTTTTTAATTTTTATTCGTGAATATATCGTTCAATAAAACATCTGAATGATTCTAGTTCGCGTAAAGTTGTGTAAATATTTTTTGGGGAGGGAGTTGATAATTTTCGTTTTAGACGTTTTTAATGCAAATGTTGATGAAGAATTTTTCGGGGCTTCGAACCATAAAATTTACATTGTGAATTTTCTCATTTGCATAGAAAATCATTAAGTCAATGTCCTGTAATAGACTGATTTTTTTTTTTGAAAAAAATGAGCCTGAAAAATGCTTAAAAAAATATCGAAAAATGAAGCAAATACGCATCTACAGTACAAGAGGAGTGAAAATAAAGTACCTACTACCTATACATACGTAAACGTGTTTCTAAAATCTTGAAATACATATTCCATGTCTCTTATCTTTTCTTCTACTGCTTAGCATTGCTCAAAGTCCGCTTAGTTCACCCGCTTCCCCCCTCCTTTTCGTGGAATCTACAGTATTCGTTGATTTTATTCAGAAAAATAAACGCAATAATTTATCTGATGCAATTGCTGTAGGTTAACGAACGCTATGCAGTATTGACGCGATGGTCAATACGATTCCCAGAATTTAATAAAACATCCCTTCAAAGTTGAAAGATAGTCCGCACACGTCTGATTCTGTCATTGCGAGTGCCATGTGAGCATTTCAGAGATAGGGGAAAAAAGACGAAATAAAACGACATGACAGCGACATCAGTCACGTCGAACTACGAGTCGTTTCTCGTTGACGAAATTCTTGAAATTTCCAGACTTCAGCACGATACGATGTGCTGATAGATGCATAGGTTGACTACCAAACTTGTAGAATATTTTTAGCCGTCCCTTTTGCATTCAATAAAGGGTACTTCAACTTTATACTTATATACTTACCGTACCGGTGATTTTACGCTGTCTACCATATTGCTTTGGTGGACTTGAGAAAACTGGTAGATTGACTATAGGAGTATCCTATAATTGGCTGTTTTCCGTATTAAAAACGAGTCCTCGTATGAGTTACGTAACAAGCTCGTGTATAGGGCTAATTTCGCTTATATTGCTTTCAATTTCTCCAAACACCCTATTTTCTAATGCATATCCTTTCCTGTGATATAATTTAATCAAGCAACCCTATCGAGTAAATATTGACGTCGTTGTCGTCGCCCAAGTATACGTTCCATAAATGTGTCTGCTTGTGCCTCGCTTTTGCTAGGTAAATACGTGTAAAAGGTGATAATGGTTCGAAGGAGTGTCTTAAACGATACGAACGTCGAACGTGATATAAATTGAATATTTGACAAGGTGCAACGTTGCTAAGGGGATGGTAATGCTAAATGAGTAATGATTCATGCACATTGGGAATATTGCAAGAGCATATACGAGGAAAACAAAAAGAGTAGGGTTGAAGGTATGAAAAATAATAAAATCGATGTGAAATTTGAAATTAACCGTATGGAAATTTGTGTTCATTATCATCATTTCCTCTTCGTCTATCTTTCGTTCAACGGATATATCATCTTTGAAGAATTTTTTCGTTGATAAAATTATTTTTCAAAATGAATCATTCGCAGTATTATGAAAAAACGTACGAGTTCGTCGAACTGTACATCTAGATAATTATTATTTCGAAATCAATTACGAATTTCATTATAGATACATGTAAGTGTGGCTTCTGCATAGTATACGAAGAGGTAGGTAAATTTTTTCTTTGGAATTTGCTGAAACCTTATTCGAGTGAAATGAGAGAATAGAGATATTTTTTAAAATAAGAAATGAGAACGAAAGAAATCTAATTTTATTTTTATACGGATATTTAAAACCGATGCAGTTTCCTAGATTTTTTTCTCCCTTTTCTTTGGTGAAAAAATATTGAGTTTCGTTTCCTTACATTAATTTTTAAAAACTGATGTTTCCAAGAATATGGCTTTTCGTAGTATAAGAGCAAGAACAGCTTGAAAAATTATTCACGGTCGTAAATTTTATGTAGCAAGAGTGGGCAGGAAAAAAGATGATCTGTAATTGGATATTTATAGACCTGGGTGGTTGTAAAATTACGACATTACGTATGTAATAAAATTTTTTCGTAAAATATGACTCTACCCTATAGATTTTTCCTACCCTTGACAGCTTTACTCGTACTAGTGCTTTTTCTTATTTTTTTTTATTTTTGCCGGGCGTGTTCGGTGTTCTATTTTAAAATGATAAAATTATCAGTCAATTTGTACACCGAGCTATGTAATAATCAAGCATCTTATCTTGGATCTATTTCTAAAATTACGTAAGAAGTAACAAGGTGCTCAGAATAGTCATTTTATAGTTGAGGATTCATGATTGATGAATAATTGTACCATAAAAACTATGCGGTGTTGAAAAATGAGTCGAAAATTTTTTTTTTAAAGTAATTAAACGACTTTTACAGTTGGGTATTTTACACAATTTTACCGAATATTGCTCGAGAAAATAATAATTGGCTACGTATTTGCGAGTCTAGTTTGTTTTAACTGATTGAATATTTTTTCACTTGTTAAGTATTGCATGTTCATAAAAATTTATGCAGTTCAAAAATGTGTTTTGTACTACAAAAGTCTTACTAGAATTTAAAATTAAGGGAGGGAGGCTGGGAAAAGGAATTGTGTTCCATTTGTTTTTTTTTAGTTTTTTGAAATTAAAATAAAATGGAAAGTATTAGTTTTTTCCACGAAAAACTCGTATACCATGTCAAAAAACTATGGCGTGGAATCGCTGAGTGGTGAGAGGGGGGATTTTTCGTCGAGTGCTGAAATGAAGTTCGAATTTATCCGTCAAATGTGTACAATAAAAAAAAGGCATATTTTCTGGATCGCAACTCTCAAATGTGAACAGAAGGAGAATTATATAAGTACGCCTAGGCGAAACAAGGGTGAAAAAAAAAACGAAATTTTGAGCTGAATAAAAAATGAACGTGTTTCAACGTTTTATGGAAGAAATAAAAATTTATGTAATAATTTTCACTTGTCAAAGTTTATTTGAGCATTGATGGGAGAGAGGGAAGGGGGAGTCAAAATTAAAAAAATTTCTATGCATGCGAATAATGAAAATTTTGGATTTTTTAACAATAAAACTGATTATATTAAAGAATGAATTCCTAATTAATATGCAATCATCGTGCACACATTTTTGGACTTGTTTGACCATGTTAGAGCCTCTCGTCGAATTAAAATTTGTTTTGGGGTCCTAGAAGACCGTTGAAACTATGCCTGGCCATGTCCGATATTTATTTCGTTCAGTTTTTTCATTTTTTTCTCCCAAAATTAAAAATCATTTCTTCAATTCTATGCTATCCAAAATCGGTCAAATTGGGACAGTCGGCTTAGTTTGGTAGTAGATATCATATCTTTGAGTGGGGATGACCTTGTATCAAAATTCAGTTATACCCAAATTTGGGAGAGGGGATGCTGAGAGGCTAAAGTGGCAAAAATTGTTCATTTTCAAACCAATTAATAGACAATTAAAAGTTTTATAACATATATAAAAATTAACCTCGTAGTTGAATTAGGAGGTCAAATATAAGGGGTTTTCTACTTTTTGACCTTGAAAAAGAGCTATTGCTCTCCTATCTTCCATCCAAGCAGAGTTAGGAAGTTGAAATTTGGTATGTGAACTTGGTAGGGATTCGTAGATATGTCTTTTTGGGGTTTCGACTTTTCACCCCCATTGCAACCCCCTTACAGCCCCGAAAAAGTGTTTTTTGGGCGGTTTTTCGTGGTTTTTTGTATTTATCCCATGCATATCTCCCTTCCAAATTGAGTTAAGAAGTTAAAAATTGGTATGTAGATGTAATAGGTTCTATATGTGCTCTTTGAGGTTTCAGCTATCGCCTCAAATATATACTCCTACCCCTACCTATGAACAATGAAAAACATAGCAGAACTTGGAGTTTTTTCCTCCAAAAATGGACAAGGCCCAAAAAGTAATACATCTCAATGTTTTTTTTTTTTGTTGTTCAGAATTTCAAAATTTTCATTTTTTAGCATAAATAGTAATTTTTTTGAACTTTAAAGTCTACCTCTTTGAGTAGATTAGTTTAATTTATACTGCTGAAAATTTGGTTTCGTGGGCTTTTTGATTTGTTCTTTCCATCCATCGAACATTAAGGGTTCGAGGGATCTCTCCTTGGCTGGGCCATTGATTATACGAAATGAAAAAATATTTTAATGTTGGAAAAAATATAATATATTGAATATTAAGTTGGGAATTTTTAATAAATTGAAAGAAAAATTTTTGGTGCGCTAAAAAGCCTCAGGATTTTCATTGTGAGGGAAGGGGAGGGGTGCTCGACAAGGCTACTTGGTTATCCCTTAAAAACATCGCCGTTATATTAATTGATCAAAGTACAACTATTTTGTTCGAAACGTTAAAAATGCAACATAATGTTACGAAGAGTTGCAATTTTTTACTACAGGGTGTCTATAAAAATGCGAATGAATTTTTATTGAAATTTATCAAAATAAATTATATGTGTATGTACCATTTGGGAATGAAGCTCTGGCACAATCAAGAGTTATTAGCAAACTGAACTACAAGGTGTCCAAAAAGGGACCAAATATCCACTTCTGCTGGAAAATTGATCAGATCTTTGTGTTGGATTTGGTGAAAAATTTCATGGTGTGGAAATTTTTTTTTTGTGTCAAATATTTCGTAATTTTTTTCATTGGCAGAACTATCTTTCGAAACAAATATTGATCAATTGTACCGCAGCCTTTAATCGCTCAAATTGTAACGGAATCGTAGGTGTGCCATCTCTATCACGATGAAAACAAAATTTCGCCCTTGTATTTAATGGACCATTCGCAACTGCTGCTATATGCATCGGTCCCACTATTCGATATGTGTAATGTGTAGTACATATATGTACTAGAAACCTACTGCATATTCGACTTTAATTACTTTCTCATGTGTCGTACTTTATATACTCATCTTATATGTGCGGATAATGCGGCGACATCGACATCGACATTGGAATGGCAACATATGTATGCACGTGGTATGTGTGCAACTGTAAGCAAAAGCATACACGTTCACAGATGCGCGTAAATATGTAGGACTCGATGTGGCTGTGCCTTTATGTACGCGAGCAGAGGCTTACGAAGGGTTGCAAAATATGCACATTGTGTTCGGGTAGCATTTGGTCCAAGTTTGAAGAAAATTTTTCCGTCATTCGTTGCGTTGATAAATTCGCGAAATACGGTGAAAAAGGATTCGGCACGTTTGTTAATTGTGCAAACTATGACGTATAAATACGCGAATGGTACAGTGCTCGGTGGCGATAGCGTGAACAGATGGTACAATATGAAATTGGCATTGGTGACGGCCGTCGGGTCGTTTGCCGCCTTAAGAAAGCTTCAATTCGCCATTTTTATGGTTGGTGCGAAAGAGACGAGAGTCTATGGGTATGCTTTGCTTACCTATCGCATTAAGGCAGGCGTCTGCGTATTTTTTTTATTTTTTTTATATATATATATATTGTACTTCTTATAATACTTGCATATAGTGTATCTGTGTATACTCATCATACTACTATATAACGGTCTCGTTATTGATTTATTGTACGTTGTATATCGTACAGAATACGAAAGCGTGTTTGTTTTCACGTTACGACGATAATGGATCCGTCGTGAAAGGGTAAAGAGCCGCGAGGGCTAGGGGAGGTTCGTCGATGAGCGCAAAATTAGCCGAGATATTGAATCTTCGAGTGGAGTATATTCACGAGGTACGTGGTGCGTGCATCGTGAAGATAAGTATACCTACTACGAATGTGGTGTATAGCAAGTATATGGGTCTCTTTGTCGACGATGAGCATACGAATGAACGTATAGGTTGATTATATTGCGGCAGCTCTCGATTCAAAAATAAGGATGGAATTGAAAATCCTTCCATAGGTTGTGTGTGTTTGTGTGTACGTGTACGTGTAGCTGTGTACTATATCGTTCCTGTATGAAGACTATACGAGATTTAAGCAAGCAACTGTTTGATGTATTCGTCGTCATTAGTGATTATCAATATTATGTGTAAAATGTTCAATATTCACGTTGGTTTGTGGGTGTACAGAATGTTAATTTATCGATTCATTAATAAAAGTCGTTCAAGCGACAACGCCATCGTACCTTATGTACGCATTTACAAACACCAGCATACTAAAGCATAGGTAAGTAGGTAAGGCTAAATATGGAAATCATTGACACGAGAACGATTTAGTGAAAAATATATGCGTTCGAGTATCTATATCGTTTGATTATGTGTATGTGTGTGTCTGTCTATGGTAAGGTCGAATTGTAACGTACTTACATAAATGGAAGGTGTACAATGTGCTAAATTCCACAGTAAGCGACTTTTGATCAATTTTTAGCTTGATTTTATTCAGAGAAGGCGAACAGTTGCATGTATCAAGCTTTTTTAATAAGGAGTAGTTTCATTATGCTCATGATTCAGCAAAAATATGAGCAACTTGGGACGACATAATCCTTCTTATAGGAAATTTTCTACTCTTCAATTTTTATTATGACTAGTATTTGTATGCTAGCCATATAAATTGAGATAATTGCAAAAAAAAAAGCATTTAAGGTTTATAGGGGGCTAAAAAGACGAAACCCCCTGAAGGCATATCAAGGGTCCTTAAAGACGGTGCGCGACATACCTAATTTCAACTTCTTAGCACAATTTGGAGAGGAGCTATGCGAAAAACAAACTTTAAAAATTAGAAGAATCGACCAAAAAACCACATATTCAGGGCTGAAACGTCGAGTCTTTCAAGAGGAAGGCACATCTAGAGCTTCTACTAAATATACATAGCTAATTTCAAGTTGCTGACTCAATTTAGAGGGGAGTTATGCCAGGAATAAACTCAAAAAGTAAGAAAAACGAGATAAAACAATCAAAAACCCCACTTTTTTGGGGTTGTGATGGGGTGCAATAGAGCTAAAAAGTCGGAACTCCCAAATAGCACATCTAAGGCTCCAACTAAATGTGCTACCAAATTTCAACTGCCTAGCTTAATTTGGTAGGGAGATAGGGGAAGAATAGCCCTTTTTCAAGGTCAAAAAACGAGGAAAACCCCCATATCTCCCTTCCTTATTAATTTAGGAAGTTGATTTTTGAATATGTTATACAACTTTGGATTCTCTATCGATGGACTAAAAAATAAACAATTTTTGACTTTTTGACCTCTCAGTACCCCCTCCCCCAAAATGGTTCAAAACTGAATTTTCATCCAAGTTCATCCCCACTCATATATATCTAATCCACCGCCAAATTGAGCCGATTGGTCGAATTTGAGCGATTTTAGTTGGTATCAAGCAGAGTGAATGATTTTAATGTTCGGGGAAAAAAATAATAAAATAATAAATATCTGACATGGCTAAAAATCGCCTTAATGGTCTTCCAAGACCCCAAAATGTATTTTGTTGATATCCCCTCCCCCCTCTATATCCGTCGTTGGTCCATAGACTGTAATAGTCTTGTTTTCATTGACAATATGACATAAAAATCAAGCCAAAAAAAAGTTTAGCCAGTGTTTCAAAAGCGTGTAAATGCTTTATATATGTATTTTTCACGCCAATTCAAAACGTATCGCCCCTACCGAATTTATGTGCCAAATGGCAACCTCCTTATTCAATTTAAATGGTAGATGTGAGCGAGACAAATCCGAAAAAATACGAAACCCGAACCTAACCCAATCAATCAGTACTTCTTTGGGACTGAAATAGGGTGCAATGGGACTGAGAAGTTTGGATCCCCGAAAGACAGGGGTATAGCGTCTACTAAATTTACATGCTAAATTTTATACTACAACTTCAATTGTGTCGATGGTGCTGCAGGGCGGGGGGGATGCGAGGAATTGATTTTTGCATTGGTCAAAAAAAAACAAAAAGCTCTCTCAACTTCCCTTCCTTCCAATTGACGAAGTAACTGAATTTTTAGGCATGTTATGCAACTTCAAATTCTCTATCAATTTAACAATTTTTGCAATTTTTGCCCTCTCAGCACTCCCTCTCCTAAAATTTGGACATGGTTTAATTTTTATCCAAGGTCATCCCCACTCATATATGTGTAATCGTAGCATGCCTGAAAATAGTCTCGATTGTTTTCTGCTATCTCAAAAAGGATTTTTTGGGACTTCTCCCCCCTCCCTCCATCTCGGCGCATCGGTTGTACGTCGATAGTCTTTAATAGCATGTGTTTTGTAGACAATGATACGGAAAACCAGGTAAAAATGTCAAGAGTTCTTGGTATCATTGCACGTAATTTTGAAATTAAAATTGGCTTGAACAAGAATTGAGTGGAATACATTCCTACTCGAAATTTCAGTCTCTTACCTAAATGTGCGAATTTTTGGTAGATTTTCAAAAATTTTGATAGATGCCGCTTAACGAGCTCGAATAAAAGTAATACTACCCTTAAATTCATGTTCAGAAAATTAGACTACCCCCCCCCCTGGATATTGGTAGGTGGAAAGAAATTGAGTTAAACATTTTGATTTGGTAAATGTTTTGAATGTGTTTAACGTTTTGAGCCACACACCCCCCCCCCCCAATCACAGTTTTATAGGCAAAATTCTATAACTTGCGAAACTATATTTTCGAAAATCATGTACTGAAGTCAAAACTTATTTTTTCTGAAACGTTCTCGATTCCCCTTAGATCGATGCTATTTCAGATCCAAAATCTTTTTGTATAGTCGCTGTTGTTTTTAGTCGCACCCTGGTCGAATGCTCCAAAGATTCATAATTAGTTTTAAGTATTATTTATCACTTATGCCTGAGTCAAAGCTTAGGTTGAAACCTGATGGTTGATTGTGATTGCACCTTTTTGCTTGGAAATATTTTGCATAGCAATGAAAAATTTTTCAATGTACTCTATGAAAATTTCAATATCCCTCAATCAGAGTTTAATAGTCCCTAAAAAAAATGGCTCAGTGGAATTCAAGAAACTTTTTCTAGCCCAAAAGTCATTCGGAACTTTCGACCAATGGTGCGACTAGTCTAGGGTTAAATTTGTAAATTTTGGTTGAAAGTTGCAAAATCAAGTTTTTTTTTTTTTTTTTTAAATACTTATAAACGCATGATTATTTTTATTTTACTCGAAAATAGCATGCTCTGGAAAAAATTTACATTGAAGCAAAGTTGTAGAGAATAAAATTTCCAATCGATTACTTGTCCTGAAATGTTTTTTCTAGGGCCAGTGGTTCTCGATTTTTGTCTTCTATTTAATTTTAAATTTGAGAAATGATAATTCACATGAGATTATCGTGTTAAGTAGGTATTCAAATGGATGGGTGAAAGGGGGGGAGGGTAATTCGACTAGCTGAGCATGGATTGATTTTTTTGGATTTTAAATATACGAAAAAAAAGTGTCGAGCATATGAGGAAGCTGAGTAGAAAAAATTAATTTTTTTATTTATTAGTGCTTAGAGGTATCCATTTTGAAAATGCCAAGATTTCAATTTTTTTCAAATTTACTGATCTCTTTAATTTAGCCCATAATTTGTGTGACCTTAGAAAGATCTTATTTTGAAAATTTTCGAACAATTGATGATATGGACCCAAGAAATAATGGTTTTTACGGTGAAGGTATTTTAAATTTAGATCTTATTTATTTATTTATTTATTTATTAAAAAATCGAAGAAACGTGAAATTTTTTCATTCCAGTCCCTAAGCTTTTGATATGTAATTATCATTAAATTATTTAGGTATTGATATTAATGTCGTGTACTGTGCATAACAAATTTATTCGCGTGCTTCGTCGAATTCTATAAATAGCTTTGTACTAATATACTTTTGTTTTTCTTTTGTTCTGTTTTCTATAGGTAAGTTCTCGATCAAATTCAATGGCTTTTATCTCTCCGTCAAATACATATGTACATATTGCAAGAATGATAGAAAGAAGGAAAGAACGCGTATAGGCAATGTACGAATGATTTGAAAATACATATATACATATGTATGTACAACTACAATGCACATTCGATTCGTATACACTTGGAAGCGAACGGACGCGACGTATGGCGCTGACGGAAAATGTGTAATGCGAATGTACCACGCGTGAGTCGGTTAATTAATTAATGCCTGGTTGGATCGATCAATGGCTGAACGTAATTTTATACGTATTTATATGTATATGTAGTACCTACTGTGTAGCATGTATCAATGTAGCACCTTTTGGCGTGCATCGATAGAAATCTTTTATTTTTAAAAACAACCACATGACGTTCACTTTCACACGCGGATACTTGATCATCGAATGGCAGCTGATCGAAACCTCGTGTACAGCTGGTGTAAGCCGGTACACGTGTATGGGCTGTGTACGTATGTAATACGTAGCATTTACTAATTGGGTATTTTTTTCGTCCTCGTCTTTTTTTTTTTTTTTTTTTTTTTTTTTACTGCGTGTTACGTATTACTATGTCTTTTGGGATTACGCTCGCGTAGATTGATGTTTGGGACGTCGTCGAATATTGCATGGAGGGAGGCTTTTGCAGACTTGCAGACTGGTGCGAGTATGTGAGTGGTGAATGTGATGGGCGAATAGTTCTTAGATGAACGAGGTTATGTAAAGGGAGGAGATGTTTGAAAATTTGTAGAATTAGTCATGATAGAATGTGAGATGGGTAAGTGGTAAGTCCTTAGGTGAAGGCAAAACTGAGAATTTGATTCGCACAAATTTGGCCAAAAGATCGGATGGATGGCGGGTTAGATGTATATAAATGTGTATGACTATGGATGAAATTTCAGCCATCCGAGGGTCGGCGAAATAATTGCTCGTTTTTGAAGTAATTGATATAAAATCGTGAATTGTACGTACATGTAGCGTATCCCAAAAATTAGTCTACTATGTTAGTTAGGAGTGGTGCTGAGAATGGGAGTTTCCTTTTTTGCAGCATTGAAAAAAGTTCATTTTTCGTGTAATTCGTTCACCTATCTTTCCTTCACCCCCCCTCACCTTATTGGGCAAGGGGCTGAAATTTGGCATGTAAAGATTCTTTCCTAATAAGAGTCAAAAACGGCCCCCGACCAAAAATTGATCCAAATTGAGCCAAAATGTTACATATGGTGTGGAAAGGTCCCAGAAAATTTTTGACTTCCTACATCCCTTTTCTTCCGGAATTATCGCCTCCCAAATGTCGAAATTTCAATACGCGATATCTCTGAAAAGGATGGAGTAAAATATTTTGAAATTTTCACAGATTATACATTTTACTGAGTGCTACGAATGAAAATTTTTTGAAAATTTTCGGTTCACATTTTCCTATTTTTTTTTTGTTGAAATTTTCAAAAAAAATTTCAAAAAAATGGAGGGGGCTCATTTTTGGAATTTTTTTTATTATCAGACAAATTTAAAAATTGAGTGCAACATGCTCAAAAAAATTAAAACCAAAAAAAAAAACACGTTTTTCACTACTTTTTTATAATTAAAAGGTAGGTATCCCAATTCAAAGTAAAATTTCGAGTCAATACGCGAATAAATTAAAAGTACATTTTAAAAGAGCCCTATTTACAAAATTCCAAGTCCTAAAGTGCCTTTCTCGAATTTCGATAAATTTTTCAAATTTCAAAATTATCTCACCGTCCAGTAAATCATGAAAATTTGATCTGATCAAAGAAAAAAGCTGATTCGTAGCCTTCCAGAAATTTTCGACTTTTCCAGTGCTGGAGAATAGTTCATAAAAATGGTGCATATGAACATTAATGTATTTCTTATAATACAAAGAGTCAAAATACGGGGTATAGGCGGAATAAGTTCGAAAATCGGGCAAAACATTTTTTTCTCAAAAAAAGAGTTCGGAGCTTGAATAAAACTTTTTTGCTGAACTTTAAAAAATCGAGACGAATGTGTACTCTGGGACTATTGGAAAATGTTTTACTGAACCTACGAACTTTTTTTGGGAGAAAAAAATTCGTCGGCCGATTTTTGAACTTTTTCTGTATATACCTCTTATTTTGACCCTCTTGAGTCGTGTTCAGGTGTTATTTTTGATGAACGCGGCGTAGGAAATAAGTTAGCTAGCGCAGTTAGAAAACCAAAACCATTGCTCCAAATCTGACATTGTGTTCAAAATCTACGACCATGAATTAGTCTAAATAAACTTATACCTTGATATACAATCCTGATGTAAAAACGAACCAATTGTCCACATTCTCAGCAGCATTTAGCATCTCAAACTGCATCTTTTCGGTAGAAAAGGAGGCATGTTTCAAAAAAAATTATTTTTTGATTGCTGTAAACGAAAAACCGTTTTTTTTCTTTTTTTTTTCCGAAAATGACGCTACTAGAAAAGTCATAGAGTCCTATCCCTTCAGACACCTAAGAGACTAAATTTCTGCATGAAGCATTTTATTACAAAGTACGTAAATAACATTTATTCAAAAATTAGATAAATTGAGGGTATAGATTATTTTTTACCAACTTCTATCGATCATTCACTAAAAAAAATTACGAAGTACAAAACACTAAAATATGTGCGGTTTTAACCTAAAAAAAAAAAAGAAAAACGTTGAATTTTTTGTTCATAATTCGAGATGATTTAGTTTTGAAATACAAGTAGCTGAGAAAAATTGATGAGTACCTGAGGTACAATTTTTAAGCGTATTCGCAATTTTTCATTTCGTCGTGGAAGAAAGGGAGCAGGAGGCAACGAAAAATGTATATGAAGGGGTGTTTTTACGTTGATTTTTTTCCTTCGTTAATTTCAGACTGACTTTTTTCAAACTTGATACGAAAGTAAACACTTTTTTGGCAAGAGTGTGGTAGAATTTTTTCATATTTTTCGGACCCTATACAAGAGCTTTAAATGGACTTTGAAAACTTTGAGCAGGCTTGTAAAGGCTTCTCATTTGAGCTGGCAATTCAAAAAAATTTTATTATATTATTAAAAGTACCTATTTTACACTAACGTGAATTTTTTCTAATTTTTTGAGATGGTGGCTCCTTCTGCAGGCTCCAAAAACCATTTTTCCTTCGTTGTCTAACGTCAATTTCAGACCAAATGACACTATTTTTTAAACGTTACAGAAGGGACCACGCCGTCAAAAAATTTGAAAAAATTCTAGAAAGTGTAAAATACTTTTAACGAACAGAGAAAATTTTTACCAGTTGCCAGCTCAAAAGGGAAGCTTTCACAAGGTACCTCAGAGTTCTCCAAGTCTATTTAAATACTTTATATAGGGTACGAAAAATCTGAAAAAATTCCTAAACACTCTTTCTAGGTATTAGTACTTTTTCATACCAAATTGGAAAAAAATTGATCGAAAATTCGTGGAGAAAAAAAAATTCAACGAAATAACCTCCTCTAAGGTAGATTTTTTATTGCCCTACTCTATAGTGACGTAATTAAAAATCGCGAATACGCTTAGAAATCATCTGTTTAGCAGAGCCTAAAGATTACCTATTTTGAAAAATTTCTTTTTTGAGGTGATTTTTTTTACATATCTTCATCTCGATGGGTGTTTTTCTATGTAAC
Organism: Ferrisia virgata; assembly: GCA_900060175.1. Classification (NCBI taxonomy): domain Eukaryota; kingdom Metazoa; phylum Arthropoda; class Insecta; order Hemiptera; family Pseudococcidae; genus Ferrisia; species Ferrisia virgata. The sequence goes on along the minus strand of FIZR01000177.1, from coordinate 4,356 downwards.
CTTTGAAAAACTCACGAGCTGCTGAATGATGTTCAATTAAGCTCAATATTATTTATGAAATAATTAAATTTCAAAAATACCCTAAGCTCGAAATACCTATTTTCTCGTGTACGAATCGAACGTGCGGACTAAAGTTTTCTTTACGATAATCGAGTGATTTTTAACGTCTCGTTCATGCAGTAAAATATCAGTCGCTCTGTAACTACTCGAAGTATTCGAAAATATCATTCGTACTATGAAGAATGTCAAAAGATATGAATTTTAATTTCGTTTCTACAATTTTATCGGAGAATTTCATTGCATCGTTCACCCCTTACAACTCACTTCACACTACTCACACGTGTTCTCCTTCGCCTTACCCAAGCACAAATTCTTATGTATAAGCATCACGTTCTAACCATTTTATTCGGTGGCTATATACAATAGATGTTGATGCATTGTATGTGTTTCGTTTATACAGAAAAAGGGTCTCTGGGTGCTTGTATAGCTTCTCCCTTTTGCATGTTTATACATGATGGTAGTGTACAGGAATCATTCGAAAATCTTATCCCTCGTTACCCTGCTGACTTTTATATACGCAAGTATGAATCATCGATTCTATGAGTAGTAGGACCAGCCACAGTAGTGATTTCGTGTTCGACTTTTTTTTTTTCATAAACAAACATATTATTGCATCGATCATCGAAATAAGCGTACTTAATTGTATAGTGAAACAGTACGAGCAATCCAATACTCTGATAAACACGATTGATATGGACAATACAAATATAACAATTGATTGTAACACGCTGTATTTATATATATTTATCATATCGGTACACTTTTGTACATTTATCGCCTTACACACCGCATCAATGTGATAATATTTTCTCTTTAAAATTATACATAGGATAAGCACCTAATACGCAAATATAACTACATACATATGTTCATATATACATATTGTATAAATAGTTATCTAATATTATAACGTTACTCTTATCAATGCGCACGAATATGAAAGGAGAATAACGCCGAACAGGTCCGAGCAAGCTACAATTTATAAATTCTTCAATGATACGATTTCAATTTTATTCTCCCCCCCCCCCATTTTCCAAGTGCATAAATATGTATTTCGGTGCAATACTAATCATTACTCGTTTATTGCCCCATGAAACCTGGTATAGACGTAATTCAAGTTGCCAACATGCCTTGTAGTGTACTTCTATGTAGCTCTACCTTGCTGCAAAATACGAAATGGTAATCCGATTCGATGTGTGATAAAAGCGGCGGTATCATGGTACATTTGTTACAGTGGTGCTAAAGTTATAAGTACATATCTATCGTTATGGCTATAAGCTATTATTCCTATAGATAAGACATTTTTTTTTCTCATTCTCTTCTGCACAAGGTACATACATTATACGTACCATGTACACGTATGGATTGTCCCATGGTGTCATTGTCATACATAAATGTAGATCTACATATACCTATCTTGTTGATCGTACACATGTATGTATACGTAAGTATGCAAATGTGAATAATGTAAACGATCCGTTGTTTTTTTTGTCTCTCCTGTCATTTAGATATGTATCGAAATTTCAACACCGCACCAGCTATTACCCATATTATGCTTGAGAATAGACGAAAATACGAAAAAAAAAAATTAATTCAAGGTCTTGTAAATTAGAGGTTTGGCGATACATAGGCGTTTATAAAAGAGAAAAAAAAAATGGAAAAAAAAGCTTCGCCATACGATGATTTTTGGGCCTGATTTTCATAAATAAAAAAATATTGGGGTTGTCCACTTGTTCTGGGATCTTTAGCCTGATTTTCCATGTCATATTGTCAATGAAAACCAATCGACCAGTGGCGGTCGTGGTGGGGGGGGGAGGTGGAATACCAACCAAATCCGTTTTGGAGTTTTAGAAGCTCATTGAGACAATTTTTGGCCATGTCAGTTGTTTAATTTAATTTTTTTATTTTTTCCCTCAAACATCGAAGTCATTTACTTTGCTCAATACTGACCAAAATCGTTCCAATTCGGTCAATCGGCTCAGTTCGGCGACGGATTAGATATATATGGGTGCGGATAACCTTGGGTCAAAATTCAGTTTTGCCCCATTTTGGGGGGAGGGGGTGCTGAGAGGTCAAAAACGCAAATTTGTTCCTTTTTAAGTTACTTGATAGCGAATCTGAAATTGTATAATATATCCAAAAATCAACTTTCTAGATCAATTAGGAGGGGAGATATGAGGGTTTTCCCCCTTTTCAAACTTGAAGAAGTACTGTTCTTCCCCTATCTCCCCACCAAAATGAGCTAGTAAGTTGAAATTTCGTATGTGCATTCCGTAGGGGTCCTAGATGTGCCTTTTGGAAGTCCCGACTGCTTGGCTCCATTGCACTCACTCACAGCCCTAAAAATGTAGTTTTTTGGTCTGGTTTTCGCACTTTTATCATTTTTTGAGCTTGCTCCTCGTATAACTCCCCTCCAAATTGATCTACGAACTGAGAAAATCGAGCTGAAAAAGCATAGTAAATATTGAAGCGAATAGCTGAAAACCCTGAAAAGCGCTATGTTAAATCTGTGTACCAAATTTCAGTCCTATAGATCAAGTCGAAGGGGAATTATGCAAAAAATAAGAAAACCCGACCAAAGAACCACATTTTTGAGGCTGTGAGTGGGTGCAATAAGGCACTTCTAGGGCTCCTACCAAGTCTACATACCAAATTTCAACTTCCTGGCTCAATTTGGTGAGGTGATAGGGGAGGAACAGCTCTTTTTCAAAATCCAAAAGGCATGAAACCCTCATATTTTCCTTCCTAATTGACCTAGGGGTTAATTTTTGGATATGTTTTACAACTTTTGCTTCTCTATCGATCGGCTCAAACAGAAACAATTTTTGTATTTTTGGCTCCTGAGCACCTCCTCCCCGAATTTGAGTTTATCTGAATTTTGACCTAAGATCATTCTCACCCGTATATATCTAATTCGTCATTTAACTGAGCCGATTGACCGAATTGGAGCGGTTTTGGTCAGTATCGAGCAGAGTAAATGATTTTAATATTCGAAGAAAAAAAGATACAAATAAATATCTGACATGGTCGAAAGTAGTCTCAACGGTCTTCTAGGACCCCAGAAAAAAATTTTCGATATTCCCCCCTCATCCATCGTGGGTCGATAGACCGTAATAGCCTGGTTTTCATTGACAATGTGACATAGAAAATAGAGCTAATAAGAAAAACCTGCAAAAAAATACATTTTTGGAGCTGTGAGGGGGTGAATGATCCTAGAAAGACAAAAATCCCACATCTAAGACCTATACAAAATCTAAATACCGAATTTCAATTTTCCAGCTCAATGTCGAAGTGAAATAGGAGAGGAAAAGCCCTTTTTCGAAGTCCAAAAGTGAAAAGACCCTCGTATCTTCCCTCCTAATTGACTTAGGAGACTAATTTTTGGATATGTTATGCATCTTTGGATTGCCTATCGATTAGCTTAAAACGGAACAATATCTGCAATTTTAAACCCTCTGCAACCCCCCCCTCCCCTCTTATTTGGGTATAGCTGAATTTTGACCGGAAGTCATCATCGCTCCAGAATATTAAATCCGCCGGCAATGTTAGTCTGTTTCTGAAATTTGATAGATTTTGGCCCTTATCGAGTAGCGGAAAGGATTTTTAGTTTCGAGAGAAAAAATAAAATGATAAATAAATATCTGTCATAGCTAAAAATGGTCTTAATAGTCTTGTAGGATCCTAAAATGGGACCGTATCGAGCCGAGCAAATGATTTTTAATGCGGGGGAGGGGGGCAATGAATAAATATCTGCCGACTGATTTTCGGAAAGTAAAGGAGATATGATAATTGCTAATTTGTAGAATAAAAAAAAAAGGTGTACTTTGCGATATTTTTCTCAATGATAAGGTTACAGGTAAATATTGGTGCAAATAGCTGAAGTCCTGAGTCATATCTAGGACCGCTACATACCAAGATTCAACCACATCCGCGATTCAATTTGAAGTGGAGTTATACGCGAAACAAACTTGAAAAATATAATTAAAATGCCCAAAAAGTACTTCTTTAAAGCTGCAAGGAGCTGCAATGGGTCTGGAAAAATAGTGAACCCCCGAAAAGCGCGTGTATGGTCCCTATGTATGTGTACATATTGAATTTCAACTTCCTAGCTGAGTTAGAAGGGGTGAAACAGTCCTGTTTCAAGGCGAATTAGAGCATAAAACTTTCGCATCTCGCTCCTAATTGACCTAGGAGGCTGATTTTTAGATATGTATTTTAACTTCGGATTGTCTATCGATTGGTTGAGAGAGGAACAATTTTTACGATTTTAGGCTCTAAGCAACCCCCCCCCCCCCC
>FIZR01000170.1:0-10761 GCA_900060175.1 Ferrisia virgata | reverse complement strand
AATCTCCATAACTCCTGTACTCTTTAAATGTCTCAAGTATCACCGTGAAAGAAACCTATTTCTCACATCAAACGATCCTGTAGAAGTCCTGGCTGATGATCGTCAAAAAATTCAAAATCTACTATCTTTTGTAACCAAAACTGGACTAAAACCCCTTCTTTAAACAACCATTCCTTCAATACGCCTCTGGCCTCCGTTGCAGAACATGGCGTTAAGAAAGAAAAATATATATATATATTTGAAAATTAACGAACTTTGAGGTAGTTTGGCAAGCTTGAATAATTTAGTTAAAAACTGAAATTTTTACATCATTTTGGGGTAATTTCGCAACTGTAATTGTTGCCTCGCCTTATGCGGATTTCCAAAAAAAAAACAACAACAAAATTTGGCCCACCGCACAGATTATTAAAATCTATAAAGCGTTTCGAGTTACAAATAAAATTAAGTTACTGAAATTTTTCTTCTCTAAATTTTCACGTCCACTATGTATAAATGTGGATTATACTCGTGGTCATTTAAATGCTCCAGTAAGAAATATAGCCTAAGCTTATTTGGTGTCACATTTCTCAACTTTGAACCATTTCACTATAATCTGATAATCGTGCATATAACGAGCCCTTGAGCCCTTTTACTTTGTAATCCGAAACTGATATAATTATACATTTTACACATACAACGATGCGAAGATAGTAGCTAGATAGACTACATAGCACATAAATAGTGTTCTTTTTTACGCCTAAAATGACAAATTTTAGTCAAACAACTGCAATTTTCAGGTTATCTACCTTAACGGGAGAATGTTAGGTCTGTATGCGTATTACCGGAGCACGTTAAAGGGAAACTTTCCATTCAAATTTGCATTTCGCGATAAACTTGACGATACTTATTTAAATCGGTGAAATACGTAGGTACATTTTCGCGCGTGTAGCTCGATATGAGATATGAAAAAAAAAATGTATATATGCAGGAATATATTTTTTATGACATCAGCTCTTCGTGGTGGTGTTCTTGTCTGTTTAGTTGACATCTATGGTGGTTCGATCACGCGTCCATCGAGTGTAGAGATGGATACTGTACGTAGGTATAATTTAGATGGTTGTTATTAGGTTCATATACTATAACAAGATTTGCTAATTGTGCAGTGTAATAAACTATGTGGGAAATTAGAATTTTTTTTTTATTCAGCTCAGAAAAGATAATGCGTGATGATGAATAAGGTTGGTCGACCGAGTTAATAATTCAACGCAAAAATTAAGAAATTTTTTTTCTTTAACACGGTCTACTTTTTTAACATGTTTGTGAACTATATAAAACAAGTATCTACCCCGCCGATTTCTATTTTTAAAGAAGTCGAAGTTCAATTTTATCTTAGACGTAGTGCGCTAAATGAAATTAGAAGTAGAGAAAAATTTCACCAACCATGTCTCTCGCAACAAGTAGAAGAAGGGCTGCTAAAAACGTGATTCTTTTAAAACTAATAAATGTTCAAAGTAATTAATGTTTAAGATATTTTCCTAGACGGCGGTATTTTTAAAATAACGTGTACTACAACCGCGTTGGTACCTACACCATTCGAATCGGCTAAATGTGCCAAAATTTGGCCTCTTACTTGTTTCACGATGTGTACTTAAATTTTCGTCGTCATCGTCGTTGTCGTCGTTGTAGTTGTCGTTGTCGTTAACTTTGCAGCACCAATTCTCATATGGTAATACATAGATACGGCATATATCTGCGATGTGATTATTTTGGAATTATTTTTTTATTCGTCTTATTTGATACCTAGGCTACTTGTTATATGCTTCACGACGATGCTCGAGTAACGAAAACATAATGTACGATGGTACAATAACGAATGGCGGATCACTTATATAATATCGTAAAATCTTTGCTAATTGGACGAAGGTCGTCGGAAAATTGTAAATTCGATCAAACACGTGCCTTATAAATTAGTCTCGTGTATGAAGTAAAACAACGCGATCTAAGACGCTATAAATTTTCTCGTATTATATCGTATCTGTTCTGAGAGAGTGTACGAATAGCTCTATACCTAGGTAGGACTATAAATAGTATAGTACCTACAATCTTGAGAGAAAAATTTTTATATTAAAAAAGCTTACGTAGCCCGGATTTGAATTGATGTATGAGATAAAAATGTGGACTGGAGAGTAAAAAGAAGCGATTTTTTTTCCATCCAATTATACGCTTCGACGATCACATTTTTCCGCTCTGCTAAAAAAAGCCGATCGTTTCACTCGATAATTTTTAAAAGCGATATAATTACGAGGCGGCGTGGCGACACGTTTGAAAAAAATTACCATTTTTTTGCGGTCAATGCCGACGACGGACGTAACAAGTTTGATAATTATTTACAATATATTTATAGCTAACTATATTGGGTGGGCGGGATGCGGGAGTAGATACAAGTGATGTTATTTTTAGCATTTATATAAATCGCAAACGCAGGAATTAGCTCGTATATAGAAGTATTAGATGGCGTGATACCGTAATAAATTAAAGCTAATCAAAGAAACTAGGTGATAGGTTTAGTTAAATACCTACTATTTTTACTAACGATCTACCTCAACATGTATTTTTTGGACCGAGGGCTTTGTGGCTAATACGCGTATAAATTTTAAAATATAGTATACATTGTGTCGGATGCGTTGCCGGAGCGTGTTTATTAACAACAACAAACAAAAAAAAAAAAAAAAAATTCTACCCATCTTCCTTTGGCAAGTGTTCAGAATTTCATTTAGCTTGTGTACTCGACACCTTTAATTGCCACAATGGTTTCTCGACTAAGAACATCTGTCGACACCTTTTCGCGGAAGGAATAACGTACGTCCCTACGTATATACATACGTCAATTAACCGATCTTTCGCGCCCCTTTTTTCTCCCCTCCCCCTCCCCGTCTCGCGATCTTCTTCTCTTTCATTCTACACGGTACGTATGTGTGTATATGCGAAACGACCTCGTAAACAATGTGCAATAAAGGCGATCTTATTATCTGTCATTGGGTCGTTTTCTCTTCATTTCTTCCGCATAAAAAAGCTACCTACCATACCGATAGACGTATTATAAACAATAACGAGCTAACGTTATCATTGCCATTTTTTTCGCTCCCTGTCTTTCGAGAACCAGGAAAAAATGCTCTGCGGTGATACGCTATACGTATTTCTATGGCACATCAGTATAATATAAAACCACAATGTAGATATATATGCGGTGTATAGTAGTAGATTAGTTAGGTATATGTAGTACATATGTTCGTGCTGACAAAATACCTACTCGTTGGATGAATTTTTAAAACGATTTTTTTTTTTTTTTTTTTCATTTCAAGTAGGTATATATTTAAAGGGGGGTTTTTTATTAGGTCATTTTTTTCTTTTTTTTATCGAAAGAATAATGAATTTTTTTTCAACTTTTAGTTGCTATTATGTTGGAATGATACTCATTTGCGTGACGTAGAATATCGAAAACGTGACTAAGTGCGAATGAATTTTGAAAAATAACAACGTAAAATGATATCTTTTCAGACATATCTTGTTCGACTTTTTTCCACGTGAATTTTAAATCGCGTAGTCAGTATTCGTATCGACTTCGAGATATTTTGTTCGCTTTAAATGTAACGTAGGATACTTAAAGTTTGAGAAGAGAATAGGAGAAAGATTTATTAGAAATCTGGTAGCGTTTAAAATTTTCGTATTCCATAATTCGTATGTATTTGAATGGTGGTTTATCGATATCGCTGCTGGCGTAGGAAGTGTTATGTGCTGGTACACGCCAACATATTTTCGGGATGGTCTCGGAGTATTGTCGCAGCAAAAACATTAAATAAAATAAAACAAGTAGTGGCATTTGAAAACCATCTATTTACGACTTTTCGCGCATAATTTGATAAATAAGAAATTAAAAAAAAAATATACGATGACTAGAAAGCTCATATCGGTAATGTTACATAAAACAAAATATAAAACTTTAATTGTCATTGCCGTTCAAGGATTTACGCGTAAATACCGGTTATTTTCTAACGTTTTCTACGATGGTAAAATAGGCAATGAGACGTTACCGAACACAACGATGAAAGATGGCCGAAGATGGTAAAAAACTATACCTACTCCAAAATCTAAGAAAAAGCTTCGCGTTGCGATGCTTTCAGAGTCAGGTTTTCTTGTTACCAATGACCCTAATTCATCATAGAGGTTTTGTATAGATGGTATCGATATTTCAGAATGGTACACTTTTAGATACCTGCATTTCCTCCCACAAAAGTAAACTGCCATGGCTTGAAATATACATTTAAAAAGCGTAGGCACACTTTTAAATAGATAACCGTATCTTCTTCATCGCCACGTTAAAATCGACGTTGAAAAAAGATTTCCATGGAAATGTATCAAGGTGATCCATATTTATCGTTAAATTCGAAAAAAATCGGGAGAAAATCCCTTTTTCTGGGGTAGTAAAGGGGGTACATTTGGGCAGGAATGGTTGAGAGACCTCAAAGGGTACACCGTGCATATCTCGCTGATCTGCATACAAAATTTCAAGGCGCTTGCAGACTTGCAGAGATAAGCAATTCCTCAAAAACTTTGAAAAAAATGCTTTTTTTTGGACCTATAATGGGATGGGTTAGGGGTGGCGAGTCGAGACTTCCAAAAGGCACTACCCGTGCACCACCGTCAATTACTTACCAAGTTTAAACCTTGTAAGTGAATTGGTACAACCTGTATAGACGAGTAGTTGTAAAAATGGTCCAAATGGACCAATTTGTTGGATCCTAATTAACATATAGGGTTGATTTTTAGACATTGGCAGTAAAACTCTTTCACTCATCGATTTTCACCCCTCCCCCACCATCATCCTCAAAAATGAACCTATTTCAATTTGGGCCATGGACTATAAAAACTCTTCACATGCAAAGAGTGAACCTCGAAAAAAATATAAGTTTTAGGACTTTCAAAATTTTGAAAAACTGCTCAATCTTTTTTTTTTTTTTAATAACGCTCAACTCTTTCGTCATACATAATCCAACTGTTGATGGTCCAGATTTGTAAACACTTGATCATTATAGTGGACCATCAACATGTGCATCTTTGAGATTTGGACTATCAATTCTTGATGGTCTAGATGCATCAACACTTGTCCAACAATAGTTGATAGTCAACTGTGAACTAACAGTTAACCAGACTGTCAACAGTTGGCCATCAATATTCGGACCACCAGCATCTTAAATGCCCTCAGTTCCAGCAGAAGTCCAAATTTTATCTGAAATGACATAACTTTTGAAAAATTCCTGATTTCTTTTTCACATTAGGAATTTTGAAAATTGCTTGGCATTTTTTTCATAACATTCAACTTTTTTGCTGAACATAATCTAACTATTGACGATCCAGATGTTGACAGCCTAGAGCAGTTGACCATCAATGTTAAGGCCATCAACATCAAGGCGATCAAAATCAGAACAATCCGGATTTTGATGGTCCACTGTTTTTGATGAACTGCGAAATGCGCAATTAAACAGGTTTCAATAATAAACAGCCCGACAGACCGAAAGTTTCTAAGTTACGGATCTGATGAGTGATGATGACTTTTGTCCTAGGTTTCAACAGAAGGATGGCATGAGAACAATGACGGATTGGCTAGTATGCTGATGTGCAATCGCCACCCAGGCACCTTTTCAAATGGGCCCCTTGGTTGATATTGGATCGTTAACTTGTTACTGGATGTAGTTTTCTTCAGTTTTTCTCCTTATCATGAGGCTATTGGTGTTTTTTTAAAAAATAGTCAAAGGCCTCTCCTTGTTCACCAAGTGACCTGGCCTCTCTTACACCAGTCCACCCCTGGGCCAAAATTATGTGAAATCCACGGAATTGTGATGTTAAGTTCAAGCGACTGAGACCTAATAACCACTTTAATTCTAGTTCATTTATAACTGAAAATTTGTAACTTTAGTTCAATTAGCATCTTCATTTTTGATAAAATGAAAGTTACACGTTCAATTCAACTAATTCGGAAACAGAAGTTCAAGTTCAAATTCGAGCTTAGTTCAAAGAAGGCCTGACGTTCATGAACTAAATGAATGAACTTCTGCGCATCCCTGAGTGGTAAATTATCTAATTTAAAGGGTTTTTATGATAAGATATGATAGTAAAGAAGGTGCAAATAGTTCCTCAGGAATTTAAATACAGAAGTAAGCTCAAAAGAAAGGGCTCCTCTTTCCCTCCCCTCTGTATTAGCGTATCATTATAGCGGATAGGTTGAAGTATGTAAGGTAAACTTCATTTCGTGTTCCAAGATGTTAATTTTTATTAATTTTAGAAATATTGAGTATACCTACACTCAAATCAGCCTTAGGTTTGGTTTGGTGATGAATTGATGAATCTAAGAGTAAGGATGATCTTGAGTCGAAATTCTGGTATATGTAGGCCTGACAATGAAATGAAGAGAAGAAAAAGATGACACCTAAACATAGGGGGAAAAGGTCTCTTTTCGAGCGAATCGATAAACTTTTTTCCTAATTTTTTGTTTCGTCACGCTGCTGAAAGTTTAGCCCCTCTCCCTCCTAATCAAACTACCAAACTCCGCACATGAGTATATGCGTACTTGAGATTTTGACCAAAAACATACAAAAGTAGACGAGATTGTTGACTTCCGTTTGAAAACCCACAATACATAAGTTTATGCTCCCAATTCACAGCGAGTTAAAGCTGTGGGTTCTAAAGGTAGGATCATTAAAAAAAAAATTAATTTATTCTTTTCCACTAACACAGCGCCTAAAAATAGCACGGAACTCGTTGTTCTAGAGGGGAAAAAATGCGATTTGAGTGTTTATGTCTCCCTAGCGCAATTTCAGTTTGATTCGAACCTGCTTTTGGCCCCTCAAACTCTTACCAGGAAAGTGTCAAGTTACAAATCGCAAAAATGAAATTTTTTATGTTTCAAATAAATATGATAAAAATGTCTATCGCATGAAATACAAAGTCAAAAATTTCTAGCTTAGGAAAATGAATTCAGGCCAAAAGGGCTAAATGGTTTTGTATAGCAACGTTGCTAATATGACTATTTAATAAAAGTTGAAAAAATTGCCCTTTCTTTTGACCAAATTTCACAATTCAGTGTCTTAAAATTATTTCCCAAGTTGCCGACACTGTTATGCAAAACTATCGAACTATTTTGATCTAAATGCACCTTTCCAAACTAATAATTTTTCCAACGTGTTTTTGAATAAATATGCCATTTTATCGTATTGTTTTGATGAATAAAAAATTTCATTTTTTGCATCTGTAACTTTTCAATTACCCGATAGAAAGCCAATGTGGTCTCGGATTGAACTAAAATTGCATATGTTAGGTTCAGAAACTCGAACCCATCTTTTTAGCCTTATGACCCTAGTGTAAGACCATTTTTAAAAGCTACCAGGTAAGTGGGTGAAAAATTACATTTTTTTGGGAAATAATTTTACTCCGCTTCGAAGTAGGAGGACAAAATTTTGTTTGTTGGGTTTTTTAGCTGAAAGTCGATCACCTTCGTGAGCTTGGTCAAAATCTGAGGTACCGGTTTGAAGTAAATGCAGATGCTGAAGTAAAGGTGTTCAGCATACGGGGCGTTTTAAAAAAAGTAAAGCTTATTGAACTAATCGATAAAGAATTTCAAAAGTAATGCCACGTATTCAAAAAATTAAATAACTAGAAGAGCGGGAAAATGTTTCAGGTTTTTAAACAAATTTAGTTTTTATGCTGTTCAGTGTTTAGCAATTTGGTTGAATAAAACTGTTATTAATTTTTTTTTAATCATTGAACCTGAAATGAAGAAATATTCGATTGAAAGCGGATCAAAATGTTCGAAACGAAAAGCTCTAAAAGTAAATTAGAATATCAAGTTGACTGTCGGTGCGATAACTGATGAATCATTTTATCAAATGAATTAACTGAATGACATTTGAAAGGAAAGAAGTCGACATTTTGATTTTGAGAGCTTTTTTCATGCTTTTCACTAATAGAACTAGCATTAAAATTTTCGCTTTTTATTATGCATCGCAGTCGACGCCACTTCATTACCGTATTATTTAAATGAGATTTAAGACGTTAACTTAATTTTATATAAATATACCTGCTTGTATTCGCTATAGTGCTTTTATCAATTGAGTGTTTTTCATTTGGCAATCGAAAGGTTGGTTTTTGCAAATATTCGATTTGGATATGTTCATCGTTGATAATTTACTTTATTCTAACCCCTTTATAATGATTCTGACTCTGACATAAAAGTACAGTACAGTTTAATAAGATTCAAAATTTACGATGGGCGAAGGAAATATAATGTTATCGATCGATGTATTATTATTTGAAAAATTAGTATAGAAAGCGAAATAAATGAAGAAGAAAAATAAAATAAAATAAAATAAAATTTTAAAAAAGAAAAGAATAGTGAAAATTATAAAATCAACATCCTTTCTAATTTAGAAGACCGAAAAATAAATTTACAAAACTTCGAAGCATCTGTCAGTTCCATAAACTATTACTAAATATTTTTGTATTTTTTGGTGAAAAAAAAAAGAAATCAACTTACTTCTTTATATTCAAATTTGTATCTAGTAACCATATTGCTTCATGTATATTGCATTCGATGAACAGATAAAATTGGCTCGAACCATATATATTACGAAAAAATTAACGAAACTAATTAATTAATCAACGTTTGAAAATATTCACATTCGTTTTGTTAAAAAAAAAATCAACAAAATATATTCAAAGTGGAAAAAAAATAAAAACAAACGAACGAACGTAAAAAAAAAAACAATGCCGGTTGGAAGTGTTTTAAAAGCACGTGTATAACATTGCGCCAAGAAACGTTGAAATAAACTGAACGAGTCAACGTTGATAACATTTAAGCGCCGCCGTTGTTTTTGAAAACTCCCCTTACCGAAGAGCAGTTTTTGGTTCATTTGATAATTTTTCCAGTTAAACGAAAATTCCACAAACTATTAAATCCAATGACGTAGGTAACCGAATCGTTTTAATGCTTTATTGGCACTATCGTTATCGTGTAACGGATAGACAATTACTTAGTAGATGATTTTTATTACGGGGAAATTGAGAAGATTGAAGATGAGTTGTTTATATTATCACTATTTATACGGTAGATATTTCGGGATTGATTTTTCTTTTCTACGTTGCCTTGCCATAAACATCGTGGGGAAATTATATCGACTTAAACATAATTTTTTTTACGATATACTTAGTACTTTTGTATAATTCCTATGTGTTTTACATGTACAGCGATGTAATGAGTCATATTATGTTGTTTTTCGTGTAAGGCTATTTTTATAATTACGCCGCTATTATTTTGTCTGTCTTGATTGTTTGTGATCAAATAAGATATCTCGTGTCTTTAAACTTACATCTGGCTTGTGCTTACATACGCGTACGTATGGCTAAAGCTAACTTAAATGTGAAATGTTTTAAATATTGATTATTAGGCATCGAGATGGTGATTAAAATTTAGATTTTTTTTACACGCAATTTACTGAATAATCAGACTGGTAGGTTGGATTTTACTTGTAATCAATTACGGCACATACAATAGCAATAGGAGAAACTAAGAAAATCATTGTAAAACATGTTAACTATTTGTTGTTTGTTATGATATTTAAAAAAATATATAGTTCGATTGATCAGAAAATTTGAAAAAATACACTAACCAAAATTAGCTACACATGTTTGATAGTTGACGAGTATGACGCAAATCGGCCGGGAAACTTCCAGAGTACCTATGACGCAAATCGTCGGTGAATTCCAGATTTTCTTCTCGCCAGATATTCGAAACTATTCGTATCGAATTTTCCGGTGGAGAGATTTTAGGTATAAACCTATCAATCAGCATGGTAATTTCAATTATCTAAAAAAAGAATTGGGTTTTTCATTGTTTTATTTTTTACATCTTTACTTACACGATTCTTGAATGAAAAAATTGAAAAAGTTTTTATAATATTAGATAAACAATAAAATCTAAATAACGTAATATTATGAGAAAAAAATAAGTACAAATCAGATCGTGATAATTGAAATGATTTAAATGAGTCATCTTTAGCTCGCTTACCTACACCTCTATTCAGTTAGTATTCACTTATTCCAGATGTTTCACAAAATTTTGTTCAATTTAAAATTTTAATGCTAATTTTTTGAAAGATGTAAAGTTTCTGAAAATAGCTTACAAATCTTTAAAAAAAAAATCTGAGAATAAATCAATTTTTATTTTTTACGTGATGTTTGTTGGTACGTTTTTTTTTTGTTCTGCATTAACAAAAATGAATATGAAATAAAACTGGAAAAAGGAATACCTAGATTGCCTAATGCCTACGACGTGAAATAATACTCACTATATTACTTTATTTATTTGTTCATTGTTCACCGGCGTGAATTTCAATTGCAATGGAGCATGTTGAAAATTCTAGAGAAATAAAATTTTTGCTGGAAGCTGCAGAACGTTTGAAAAATACGACAGATCGATTAACAAGTTCAGTAAAGAGTACATGATCAAATTTTGTTCCATTACAACATGAATAGAACATATTTCGTAAAATTGGAGACGAAGCCTGTAGGATGTACTCTATGCTCACTAGGGTGGGTCAAAAAAAAAACAATTATTTTTTTTTCACTTGGTACCCTGAAAAACTGGTTAGTAGACGCATCAAAAAAATTCTCTCCATGTATGAGCTCTTAATTTTAATAGGAACGTCCTCCGCCTTTCAGATTTCTATTTTT
>FIZR01000168.1:0-13166 GCA_900060175.1 Ferrisia virgata | reverse complement strand
CGTTACGTTTTTGATTTTTGGACTTTATGCTAAAATGTTAACATGGATATGTCTTAGGGGTGGGAAATTTTGATAAAACTCACCCAGAAAGATGAGTATGACCGATTTTTGGACTTTATGTTGAAATGTCTGAGTTATCAAAAAAAAAAAAATTGTGAACTTATCAATCGTTTTTAGCATTACATATCCATGATCTGAGAATTTTTCCCTGATAGTGTAACTTCGAACGTTTCAAAGGGTGAAGGGAGGGCAGGTCTGCATGTGGAAAAATGAATTCAATAGAATGACTGAGCAAAACGAGGTAGAAATTTTGAAAAAATTGTATTTTTTTCAGGCGTTTTATGAGAAAAAATTAGCGTAAATAATAAAAATTGTCTAGTTTTCTGTCCTGCAGGGGGTAGAGGTTTACACACCCCTCTAACTATAGCACCGATCGAGAAGTTAATGTGTCAATACAAGATTTTTCAGAGTGGTGGGTGGGGGGGGGATTTACTAACATTTTTTTCTTAAATTTAAAAAATATATAGTCCGTACAAAGCGAAGGTGAAACTTTTGTACAGTTTCGAAGATTAGGGGTAGGAAAAATTTCTATTTTGACGTATTTCTAAGCTCCAAGTACCAAAAATCGTTTGGTAGTTATTGATGGTGTCCTGCCCTTCTTTTACACCACTGGATCGAGCGTATACTCAAAAATGTAGTTTAAAAAATGAATACTTTTTTTTCCATTTCCTTCTTTTAACTTTGTCCGGTATCTATTAATTTTAAAAGCTCCCCCCCTCCAATTTTCAACGACGAGTTGTTCGTCAAGAGTACACCTTTAACGCAATCCTTGTTGAATGCGGTTTTATCTAAATTGTCAAAATTTATGGCCGACGGACAAAACTCCAGAAAATTTAGGAAATATTTTTTCTAGCTTGTGCTGAATTGAAAAAATAGCTGTACAAAATTCAAAATTCTTCATTTCAGCTATGTTTTGTGATTTGCGTTTAATTGAAATAAATCACTCAACATGAATCAGAGTGGTCAGAATAAATTACTGATGAAGAAACTTGCAGAATGGGTTGAAACAATTTTCTAATTTGTATTCACTTGAACGTATTAGTTTTTGGAAGCCTACGAGATATTCTTGAAAATTCTCTGGCCAAAAGGTTAGGCTTAGAATCGGGATATAAATGAAGGTAAGACTAAAACACTGAATTAGTCCTTCAAGCTATAAGGGTTCTGGAGGAAGTTCATCTTTCCCCCTTTGAAAATGTCCGCCAATATTGTTATGCTGGGAACACGAGGTGGTACATACAGTGAAATTTCGCTTTAAATCATTGAAAGCGATGGTCGATCATCTGTTCATTTATTTCACGTGCGAGTCGTTTTTTCATAAAAATTTCTCCCCAAGTTTTCGGATACTTATGAAAATTGCAAAAATTATTTTTTTTTACAGACGTTTAGAAAGATGTTAATCGATAAAAAGTCACCAAATATAGTAGTTTCAATCGAGATAAGAACAATAATATAGGATTGAAAAATTTTCTTTTTCTATTGTTTGGAATTTTTCAATTTTAAGTGTAAGTTTTGTAAGTCGAGAAAATTTTATGCTAGAAAATTCGCTCTTTTTTAATATTCAGTTACGAGATGGAATGTTTGCTAAAATACGAAAAAAAAAATGGCTGTCCAGCGTCAATGTGTTTTAGATCTACAGTAATTAATGTTCTGACGTAACTGTATACGAATATTTCACATCACGGTATTTGGCTCGTTTCATACCCATATTCCAAGGGATCATCTTCTGTATCGCGTTTTGTCTAAGTGTACGCAACACGAAGGATACTTCGAAGTGTACAGAAGAGGGCAAAAGGTACACAAAGAGGAGGATGGACGAGTCGCTTTTCAAAAAGCTCCGTTCGGTTTGTTCGTAATTAAATAGTAAAACGCTTGTAAAGCATCTGCAATTTCATCGTCATCATGGTTGTTGCCAACGATTCTGCGAGTTAAATTATATTTCGCGAGCTGGGTGAAAAATTAATATTTGCAAAAGTTTCGCGCACTCAAGTTATGTTATGACGTGTATCATTTTGACGCGTAACCTCACCACCTCGGTAACTCTTCATTCTACGCTTCGTCTCTTCGTCCGATTTCGTGCCCTTTTCACCGGCGAACGGTGGTAGTTTGCTGAATCGCGTCGTGATGTTTATGTTACACGGTGGATTTCCTCTTTGCTGCTCGTGCGATTTTCAACATTACGAACACGTCACGTTATTTATTTTATTATTATTATTATTATTATATACATATATATTTTTTTTTAAATAATTTATTTCACGCCTGAAAATCTCGCGTATCTTGCTTCGACGATGACAGGTTATTAAAATGGATTTGTGAAAAGAAGCGAACAGATAAAGAGTGAAAGAGAGAAAGGTAAAGAAAAATACACGGTTGTGGTAAAATACGAGGTTTTCAACGTTGACGACGATCTTCTTTGTCTGGTACTACGACGGTATAAATTGTATAAAACGCGTTCTTTACTTTACGTTTCCAACATCTCTGCTACGTCCGTCCATGTGTACGTCTACGTATTATTCGTCGACGTACGTACGCGTACAATTTTTGGGACACTGACGACGTGCGACGTGGCGTGGCGACGACGATATCGTAATCAAATATTCCTTTGCGAGCATTCGTCGTCGTCGCATCGTAAACGTAATAATAATTATACGTCGAAAGAATTTTTTCATTTGGTCGGCAGCATGGCGGCGTCTTTTTTACTCGACTGTGAATAGAGGCCAACTTTCTCACCCCGTACCGTCCTCTACCGTCTCTACCTGAATTTTTAAAGGCTCGTTTTTACTAACCGAATTGCCATCGCGTTTGAAATTATCACTGGAAATTGAACGTGTGTCGACGAAAAAAGTACCGAATGAAATGTCTAAAAAACAGTCGCAGGAATGAGGGCTGACAGAAAGTTCGTAGTGACGCGATGTATGTAACTTAGACAGTGAGCAAGCCGAAATTTTTATGCTTGGATTTTCACTCATATCGACCAGAAAGGCTCAGAAACTCAGATAGCACATTTTTATTTAGGTGACCAGCGTCTTACCATTTTTAGGTGTTGTAAATTGTGCAAAATGACGACCCTTTGTGGCATCGTCATTTGAGTCCGGCATAGAATTTCTGGGCGAGGTTTCAACTGCAATTGTGGCATCTACACGATTCCATTTAAGTGTAATTGGTCAAAATTCAAAATTATATTTTAAGAGTTTTTTTTTTTTTTATTATTATTATTTAAGTATCATTTTCCTTATCAACAAATAGCAAAAAATTGTGCCTCGAGTTGAAAAAATACAGACGAATAAAAAATTTGAACGATGCATAAAATTCTCTCGAAATGTTGTATACCATTATTCGTAATGTGTTATAATTTTTTTGATTACAGACTTTCTTCAGCTTGTCTTGTCATCCACCAGTCTACCAGTCAGAAATTAATGGACGGCAGTCATTCGTAGCTACGTAAGTAATAAGTATACATTATCTTGAGCAACATTTTAGTCGACCATTTATGCATGTAATAGATGTTTTACTTGTTGCCCGCGAGTCGTTATTCTGTAGTTGTGCCTAGTACCTATTTCGCAATAATACACAAAACAGTGCTTTCGTTCCGCACTACTGATGAATATCGGGGCGATGAGGTTACAAAAGGTAGAAACCCTTTTCACATAGGAACATTACAAGGTACTTAGCCACCCATTAGTTCTATTGTGCTATCCAATTTCTAACGTACCTTATCTCAGTGTACATGTTATAGAGATGTTCAGATACATGTCGTATTATATTCACATGCTGGTGCATTTACTACGTAGGTTTCTAGTTATCGCGTGTGTATTATTGGAGGAATCATTTTTAACTAACCTGATTTTCTTTTGCCATATTGTCAATGAAAGTCAGGCTGTCGACCAAAGGCGGAAGGGGGAGGAGAGGAAGTAATACCAATAAAATCCGTTTTAAGATGCTAGAAGACCATTAAGACAATTTTTGGCCTTGTCAGATATTTATTTTTTTAAAATTTTGTTTCCCGAACATTAAAATTATTTACACTTTGCTTAATACTGAACAAAATTGCTCCATTTCGATCAATCGGCTCGGTTTGGCGATGGATTACGTATAGTATGAGTGGGGATGACCTTGTGACAGAATTCAGTTTTGCTCCATTTTGGAGGAGGGAGTGCTGAAGGGCCAAAAACACAAAAATGATTCTTTTTGAGTCAATCAGTAGAGAATCAAAAGTTGTATAACATCAAAAAATCAACCTCCTAGGTCAATTAGGAGGGAAGATATGAGGGGTTTCCTCCGGTTTGAGGTTGGAAAAGGGTTGTTCCTCCCCTATCTTCCCACCAAAATTAGCTAGGAAATTGAAATTTAGTGTGTACATACAGTGAAGTGGTCTTGACTTTTCAGCTCCATTGCACCACCTCATAGCCCTGGAATATGTTTTTTTTTGTCAGGTTTATTAATTTTTTGAGTTTGTTCTTCGTATAACTCTCCTCCAAATAGAGCTGGGAATCTGAAATTTGGTATGTACCTTTATTAGGGACCCTAAATGTGCCTTTTAGGGGTAAGAACTTTTTAGCCTCATTGCACCCCTTCACAGTCAAAAAAATGCTGTTCTTTGATCGTTTTTTCTCGTTTTTTGAGTTTGCTCCTAACACAACTCTCCTCCAAATCGAGCTAGAAGGTTGAAATTAAGTATGCACAGTCAAATCAGTAGGGGGCCTAGATGCGTCTTTTGGGGATCTCAACTTTTCAGTCCAACGTCACCCCCTCACAGTCCTAAATATGTGTTTTTTTTGTTATATTTTTCTAATTTTTTAAATTTTGTTCCTCGCATAACTCTCCTCCAAATTGAGCTAAGAAGTTGAAATTAAATGTGTACATTCAGTAAGAACCCTAGATGTGCTGTTTGCGGTTTTGAATTTTTAGTCCCATACAACCCTTCATACCTGTAATGCTTTTTTCAATTCTCATTATTGTAATATGTCACGAAAATCAGTCTAAAGAAGCATCTCGATGCAATGCTTTCTTTCTTTTCTTTTTTTTTATTTTGAAAAGTTAAAACCCAAAATGTGCTTTGATGAAAGCGATAGAAATTTAACTCCTCGTTGATATCTTATGCTGGGTGATACGTGTTTACTTCCTTTTCCTTATATTTATGATAGAGTATATTGATGAGACTTACACGTATAAGGGTTAGCCTACCCGAAAAATGAATAGGACCAGATTTGTGCGCATACCTGAGCGAAATGAGGGCAAAATTTTGAAAAAAAAAATAGGATTTTTTAACTATGTATTAAAAAGAGCATATTTCGAGGTTTTATGAAGAATAAGAAAGGTTTTCAGTTTTCACATGTTTTTTGAGTTCAGTCACCACATAAAAAAGAATAAATACCTTTAAGATGTAGGTTTGGAAAATAATGCTGAAGATCCCATAGACAGCGTAAAAGACAAACAATTAAATCGTAGAGGAACTGGAGGAACTAGTAAGGCTGAGTGTTGTATGCTAGAAAAGCATCATGGGATGTTTCAGATATGTGGCCAGAAGGAACGAGGATAATCTAGAAAAGAACCTTCTCTGTGGTAAGGCATCTGGTTGAAGAGGGAGAGGAAGATCCCCTACCTAATGAGCTGATACAATAAAAGCCTGATGGAATTAGTCGTGTGGCAGCAAAGAAGGCACAGGACCGTAGGAGTCGCGCACTGTTTTAGCAACACTACAGTTAAGGTGACTAGTCGTTACCTCTTGATTGAGTAGAAACGAAATTGAAAGAAATTATTTTTTCTTTCAATTTTCAAAAAGTTTCAAATTAGGTGAAAATGAAAATTTTAAAATAAAACATCGTAGCCCCTTCAATTTTTTGCGTAGGTCAGCCATTACACATGCGAGTCTCATGAATTGACTAATCAATAGTATAAGGAAAAAGGGCGAATACAGAACACTCTGTATATTTAAGCTGAAGCACTAAAGTTAAATTTTTTAGAGGAATCAAAAACAGCAGTTGAAAATTTTTTTACGAGTGAGCGGCTTCTATCGAAGAATTTACAAAGAATGATTTTCACTTTTGCTTGTAACTATCTATTTGGTACAAGACATGTTTTTCTTATAATTTTTTAAAAATTATTTTAGTTTTGCGAAGTGAATCCCGGTTTTTAAGGAGGAGGAATGAGTTGAGTTTTTGAAATCTGCTCTTTACTAACATTTTTATTTATTACGTTTCGGTTTCTGATCGTAATTATTTGAAAATGATTCGATGTCAAATTGTCGATACTTCACCATACCTAGAGTATATTGTACAATTAATTTGCCAGGTGTATTATAAAAAATGCTGATTGCGAATTAGTATGCTATATTATTTGTTTCCCAAAACCGTGTTACACATATACACTAGGATAATGTCGGATAATGGATGACAGAATAAACTGGAAGCTATGTTTTTGCAAAATGATTGATAGAGCATTATCAAGTTCCCATAACGATGCCGACATGACGTAATCGAGACGTCGACAGTGAGAGAGGGTATGGATATCGGACAATTTCTGGTGCTAAGACATCAATATCTAACATATTTTCGAAGCAAACTTATGTCTTCGACAAAACATCTTCCTCGCTGGAATCGCAGTGTTCTCTTTCGTAGTCAAGCCACACTCTTTCTCTCACTGTTAGGGTTCGTTGTATTCATGAGAAATGACAGAGTTAAGGATATTTCGGGTTGGTGTTTCTCAATTTTTTTTTCATTTTTCCTTTCTAATATGTCTCATACTGGTGAACGTTCTTAGATGTATGAATGATTACTGTATTATTATTTCATGGAATGTCAGAAAACATTACTTCACAACGATAGAGGTATTATGATGTATGTGACATCTATGTTCAATATTTTGCTAATGTTCAAGCTGCTATCTCGATATTCTGTATTTTTACATGAGATATTTTCAAAAAAAAAAAAAAATGAGATACTGATATACCTACTTGCGTATAATTTTGACGAATGGAGATAGAATAGTAAATCAATTATTGAAAAGAGTTCTTTGTTAAATACAATAAAATAGCTGGTTTTTCTGATATGAAAACATTTCAATCAACTTTTGAAGACTTAATTACCCCCACAATTTCTATTTTTTCTCTCTGGTTCGAATTTATTTCGAGTAATGTGAAGAAAAATCGTTGTGAGATTTTTGAATTTATTTCAGGTATAAATGATATCATTAATTAACCTATTTATTACACCTTACGGTTCAGTAAAACCCAAGTACATCGCTCTGTGCTGTATTATTTATTACTTTACATTAGTGAAAATTTTTTTCAGCTCGCATTTTATTCGTAAATGTTTTATTTGTCTGCAGTCTGCGAATGTGTAGCAAAAAACAACAGAAAAAATTTCGTTCGAATGGTTTTTCAATACTTCCAATGATACCATAAAGCATCGCCGACTCTATATTTATAAGGTCATCTTCTGCATTACAGCTCAGAACAGGCAAATAATATATACGCTATTAACTAGACCGCAAAATACGGAGAATAATCGCGCGTTTATCCTTCGACGCGTAAAATCATCCCATAAAAACAACACCTAAATCGAAGAACACCCCTGACCTTTTTTGTACGAAACGTAGCGTGGCAGCGGATGGAGGCGACAGTGGCTGCGCGGTACAGATACCTTAATATTAAATCTTATTTAACGTTTTCGCCAGAGGCTTTCTCGCCTGTATAATTGTATTCGAACGTCATCAATCACTGAATACCACCGTCGACTAGGTCACCATGCCACCAACCAACTCTCCCCCTTTCTCACTACTTACGCCACTTTCTGCGAGAAATACTTGAAATCTATCCTGTCTTCATGAACGTGTAGCGCAGTGTGTATTATAGTATGCGGCCATTTAATTCAAAATTGAATGGAATTTCATTCGTAAGATTGCTGGGAGAGTGTGCAGTAGAAAAAAAACCAAAATATTTGAGTAGATTAGTGTTTTCAAAAAATTTTTCGATTTTTAAAAGGCTTAATTCTGGGTGATGAAGTTTAATCATTTTCAAAAGTGTGTGGAAATGGATATGTTGTTTGGAATGTTTTTTATCCTCTGTCATCAACCGTCAAGAACTTAAAAAAATGTTTAGGATAAGCGTTTTTTACTTTACAGTTTTCAAAACCAATTTTAGTTGATCCAGCATTTCAGTTTTTCAGAGTAAACTGGACAATTTTCAAAATTTTATTTCAATCGTAAACCAACATGGTTAGCTCAGCAAGGAAATTCCTGGGAATTTAAGAGCTAACTTACGTTTGAATAAAATTACAGCAGAGAGAACATGTCAAAAAACTTTTTAATTGAAATTTCAGCTGCCGATATTGATTTGAGGCTCACTTGAAAGGGTGTCAAAAATCAAAATTTAAAAATTTCCGTTCTCCATGCGAAAAAATAAAAATTTTTAAATTCTCTACTGCAAATAAGAAAACACCGAGAAATGAGTTTTCAATAAATATCGATCCTTAAAATTTTTTTTTTAATAGTTTTTCATCATTCTGCGAGTCTCCATTCGAATTTTGATTTTTTTTCAGAAACTTTAAAATGGATTCTACTCTGTGGAATAGAACAGTTGTACTTGTTAACTCAAATTCTCTAAAAAACCTAATTTGTCGATTTAAATTTTAAATAAAAATTAGGATACTAGACGCGTGGAGATGGTTGAAAGCAGTCTGAAAATAGTCAGAGGTCAATTTTAGGCGAGATAAATTTTCCAAAATGTTATAAAAACGAGTTTTTTGAACAGTAGGTATTGATTGGTAATTCATCCTTCAGTATTCAGCTTGATTTTTTATGTCATATTGTCAATGAAAACCGGACTTCTCCGGCAGATGCGAGGGGGCATTAACGAAATCCGTTTTGGGATCCTAGAAGACCATTTAGATTATTCTTAGCCATGTCTGAAATTTATTCCTTTTTATTGTTTATCTTTTAATTTTTTCCTCCAAAACTAAAAATCATTTGCTCAACTCAGTACCGACCAAAAATCGGTCAAATTTGGCTAGTAGGCTTGGTTTGGCGGTGGATTTGTTATTTTCGAGTGGCGTTGCTCTCGGGTCAAAATTCAGTAGTGTCCAAATTTTGAGGAGGGTAAAGTGAGGGGTAAGGTCATTTCCTTTGTGGTTGCGTGTATATCCTGTAAATATCCACTTTCCATTGTTTGTGATTTCCGTACATATTGTTGTGACTATTTTCTATTGATAGGCTTTCACCTGTTTCGATACTGACACGTTCCACGACCTTGCGAGAGAGTTAAGAACCTTGCTCACGAGTGTACTTAGTACGGCTAGCTTGTGAAAGTCCCTTGAGGAGGTTAGACAGAATTTACCACAAAACGGCAAAAATTGTTCTTTTTCAGGCCAATTGATGTAGAATCCAAAGTTGTGCAACACATCGAAAAATCCACCTCTTGGATCAATTAGTAAGGAAGATATGAGGATTAGGGCTTTTTTGATCTTGAAAAAAGGCTATCCCACACATATCTTCCCTTCTTATTGAGCTAGGAGGTTAAAATTTGGCACGTAGGTTTATTAGGGGCCCCATTCTTGATTTAGACGTTGCACTGTAAACATCTCTTCCCTCAAGATCTACCAATTTTCTGGATATTTAAAACTGCTTAGCAAAGTTTCTAAACTTCTACTACTCTTTGAAAATTCTGAACCAAAAATGTCGCAGATCTCTGGGGACTCGGTGAATTCAATCAAAGATGTCTACAGAACTTCCAAGACCTTACGACATCATCTTTCAGTTGCTCAGCAGCCATTGGCCATCATGTCGTCGTCCATTGCACACTTGGATCCTCAAATAATAAGTAGTATCCAAAAAATGCTTGTCAATGGTACAGTTGACCCTATGACATGTCATCTTTGCTTCATTCGATTTGCCGCTGGATGAGTAGACTGAACAGGCTAGCTTTTAGGTTATCAAATTTGCAAGCTATCAGAAGCTGCTGATCATTCAAAATGACACCACGTGACGTATCAAAAAGCAGAAAGAGGCGCCTTTACCATGGAAGCCATTACATGAAGCAATGGAATGCCGAAGAAAATTGTCTCTCGACTCTCAACTTACTGCTATGTAAAATTGACCCAGGTTTTACACTATCTTGGAGGGTAGTGGTTTTTAGCCTAGGTTGATTCCCATAAACATCAGTTGAATGGTGGTATATACCTCTTTTGTCCTGAATAAACCATTAGGTATGAAGGCGTAGGGGGGCAGTAGGTCGTACAATCTCAGATTAAGATTGCTATGATAAAAAAAATTTAGTAAAGGGCTTAGATTTGTCTTTTGGCAGGTTTTATTTTTCCAGTCCCCTTGCACCCTTTTGCAGCCATGAAAGTGGTTTTTTTGGTTCGCATATATTCCCTCCAAATTGAGCTAGAAAGTTGAAATTTAGTATATAGATTTAGTAGTTATCCTGAATGTACCATTTCAGAGTTTCAGATGCTCATTTCGATGTCTACTTGTACTTCTCCTACTTTTGAAAAAAAACCACCCCAATGCGCACCATTTATTCATTCCATGAACGAGCAACTTGCATATCTCCTTTACTTCAGGAAAATCAAGCTCAAAAAGCAACGCATTTCGATTCTTTTTGTCCCTTTATTGTTAAGAATTTCAAAGTTTTTATTTTTACGCGTAAACAGCTAGGCATGTTTTTGAATTTTGGACCCCTGAATTCTCACGAGGTCTAAATAAACTTCAACTGCTGAAAACTTGTTCAAGATATTTTTGAATATACTCTTTCCATCTATCGACGTTTCTATCAAATCGGAGTCGTTCAGTTTGTGTGAATCTTTTGTAAAAAGTGAAACTTTCATAA
The DNA here is from genome assembly GCA_900060175.1 of Ferrisia virgata. Lineage (NCBI taxonomy): Eukaryota > Metazoa > Arthropoda > Insecta > Hemiptera > Pseudococcidae > Ferrisia > Ferrisia virgata. Next base: position 2,281 of record FIZR01000168.1, on the reverse strand, counting down.
AACCGGGATTTAAAATCTCTCAATAACGAAATTTTCCCATATATTAGTTTAAATTAGAAATATCGCGTGAGCAAGAAGGTCGAGCCGAGCATCAGCAATATTATCGACGACCGACGACAAACGAGGACGACTAAAAACTACGTAAGTGCTATTACAACTACATAATATAATGACAACGGAGACCGAAATATAGAATAAGAAAAAAGAAAAATGAAATAAAGAAGAAAAAAAGCATAGAGGAGAAAAAAACAAATTACGTAGACAATGCGGAAGCAGTAACAATAAACAACGATCTGCGAAGAGCCAAAAAGTTTAAAGGACATCGTAGTACTATAATACGGAGCGCGATATTTATACGCTCTGCCTGAGATTTCCAGTTCGAATGCCGTTTATTGGTGCGCAGGAGGAAATATTTATGAAATAATCTTCTTAGATAAGACTTTTCTCAACTGCTTATGCTACGTACTACACGTATCCTTTCCCTTCTAGGCTAGCTTGTTTCGTCTGTCTTGCCAGCATTTGGTTTTTCTGCGCTAAGCAGCTCGGCTGCTGGGGGCTTTTGACGATACCATGTCGCGAAATTACGCGAGTCTTTTTCTATTTCGCTATTGTACAACAAAATATCATCATGAGATGTACGAGTTATGAACTCTAATCTTTTAATTCTTTTTTTTTTTTCGTGCGTTATGGGTATGAGATATACTACTGGTTATATGTAGTACACATATACCATGTATATTTATATGTATAATTTTTTTCTCCATAAAGGACTTTCTCTTTTTTTTCCGCATATTTATGGGAGACAGGAATGAAGTATATGTATACATGTATTTTTTTCCTGAAGAGGATTTTTGTTTTTTTTTTTTTTCGCCGGCTTGTGAAATTTAGTCTTCTGTACGATGTACGAGGAGCCCAGGCTTGATTTCTCTCGGTCTAATTCGGTTGTAACCATTTACTGCTGGATGAGCTGAACGAAATGATTTAGTATTTTTTTTACCCTCATATCACCCACCCTCTTGTTTCCGCCGAGCTTCGTTTTTATTTTATTACTTTTTAACGCGCCTCATGTAGATATATATATGCATACGAGAGGTTTACTACGAAAAAGAGGATTTAGTATGAATTTTTTTCCACTTGGTTGTATAGTTTTTTTTTTTCTTCATGAAATGGTGGTAGTAGTGTGTAGGTTAATAATGATGTTGCGGTGTTTGATATTTACTCGTTGTGTGATTAATCTTGAGATTTTGAAAATATACAAGAAATATTAGGATTGTGATAATTTATCAGTGAAGTCTCGAGTTGGATGAAAAAACAACGTTTATAGAGGGGGAAAAAAAAGAAAAAATTGGATTCGAATTGACTACATAGCAGGCTAAGCATCCTTTGGCTTTCAAAATTAAATATTTTTCAGCGGCTCCTTGGGCACAAGTAGAAGATGATTTTTAAACGTATTTGCGATTTTTTAGATCATCGTGGGAGAATTTCGTGTCAATTTTCTTTCTCCAGAAGTTTTCGACCTTTTTCATTCAAACATGGTATAAAAATATATTGTGAAATTTTTTCACATTTTTGAGACCCTAAATATGACCTTGAAATGGATAATGAAATTTTTGAGAAGAATTATAGAGCAGCTTTGGTTAACTGGCGAAGATCTCCGACCAGTTGGTCTGACATCATTAAAGCGTGAATGGGCTCTGTGGTAAGAGCTGTTTCGCAGGCATGGGATCGTGATTGGTGGCGCGCTCTTGTAGGTGCAATACAGTCATAAGTGACTGAGACCTGTTGATGATGATGAATTCGAAAAAATGTTCTGGTGTTATTAAAGGAGTATTTTACACTTCCCTAAATTAAAAAAAAAAATGTAGGGTAACAGATCCTTCTATAACGTTTTAAAACCTTTTTATTTGGTCAGAAGTTCACGTTTAATGAAGAAAAAAAAAGATTTTTGAGGGCTACAGAGAAAGCTATCACTGGGGTGGGCCGAATTTTGCTTTTTTTCGAAATCTGCAAACTGCGGGGTAACAATAGTTGCGAAATGAACTCAAACAGGTGTGGTAACAATTTCGGCCTCCTAACTCAATTTTTTAAACTTGCAAGACTCACTAAAAGTTTAAAAATCGAATAAACAATTTTTTTGAAGATTTTTTCCAAAAATAAAATGGAATTATTATACATATTTGAATTCAGAATGATTATTGTTGGAAAATTTTGCCATTTCTCCTTTTTTTCGTTTTTTCGTTTTTTTTTTTTTTTTTTTTTTTTTTTTTTTTTTTTTTTTTTT
>FIZR01000165.1:0-34151 GCA_900060175.1 Ferrisia virgata | reverse complement strand
GACTTACGTCACGTGTAGACCAAGGTCAGGGGTACCCAAAACGGTAAAAATCCCATTTTCGTTGATTTTGACCATTTTTGAAGAAATCGCCTATATCTCGAAAACTGTGATCGACAACATGGGCCCTTTCGATATAGAAGTACACATATAAGGGTGCGATCGGGGATGAAAAGTTAATACCCCCTTTGAGCTCCTACTATAACTGCATGTCAAATTTCAACTTCCTAGCTTTATCTGAAAGGAAAATATGCGGTGGTCAAACTTGAAAAATTACCAAAAGAGCTCACAAATACTGTTTTTTGAGCTGTAGGGGGGGGGGGATGAAGCTGAAAGTTGAATCTTTCAAAAGACACATAGAGGATCTTTAGTCTTTACTAAATCTCTTCGTCGAATTACAGCTTCGAGGCTCAATTTAAGGGGTAGTTATCCGAGGAACTGCCTTTTTTCAATGTCAAAATGGGGAAACCCCTGTATCTTCTCTCCTAATTGAAGTAGGAGGCTGATTTTTGAATATATTCTATAACAATTTTGATTCTACGTGTATTTATTTCAAAAAACAAACATTTTTGCAACTTTTTGCCGCCAGCACCCCCTCCTTAAATTTTGGACATGACTGAATTTCCAGTCAAGGTCATTCGCACTCGTACGTTTATTTTTTTTTTTTGGATCCAATCTAAGCTCACGATCCAAGTTTGAACGATTTTGCTCGATATAGAGAGCGGAGCAAATAATTTTAGTCGCTGGTAAAAAAAATTAAAATAAATATTTGATCGACTCGAAAATGGTCAAGATGTTTTTCTGGCACCAGCATCAGCGTCACAAAACTGATTTTATTGAATTTCTTGGCCACCTGGATTCACCTCAGGTTAATGACGGAGAAAATCAGACTAATACTGTATGAATGAATTTTAGTCCATCATAATTTACAACGTTCCGTTCAATTCAGCAATCACTATCAAAATGACTCATATCTCGGCACATACATACTCACGTCCCCTCCTCCTCCTCCTCCTCCTTCACAACTACGGTAGGTTTCGAATTTACATAATACATCGACACATACGACAAGATCCTTCCAAAGGTAGGTAAATCGGTGGAATTTTTTCAATACAAAAAAAAATTAACCATTTCGTACTTACGGTCGAATAAAAGAATGAAAAGAGAGTTTTTTTTTTAACGAAGTCAATCATTCGAGGGCCGATAACGTACGCCGATAAATGGTGAAAGAAACAAAATAAATGAAATGTATTATCATTTAAACGTTATCGAAACGGTCGAGAAAAAAAAAGTCGAAGTAGAACTATGGCGTTACTGTAACAAACAAAACAGTAGGCTTACCGTCGTAATGGACTAGATAGTGCAATCGGTGTTGGTACACCGATGGCTTTGATTCGTTGTTGCATGGTCGGACTAGGACTGACCACGTTACCGTTACGTTCTCTGTCTATATCTGGAGTATGACTTCGGGATGGTCCCATTACTTCCATACCCCTGCAAAGTGCAATGCAAAGCGAATATAGCAAAAGAGACATAAACACACACATACACACACATGTGACGTCGCCTCGTAGGGCATAATATCCGTACACGTACTTATAACTCGTACACAATGACCTGATTTTGTCGTCAGCGAGTACGTTGTACTCGATAATAAAGTGCGTCTATTTAGCAATGACTGACTTTACGTACCTGGTTCGAATATGCGGACTAGGTCGAGCCACGTAAGAACGAGACATACCGTGGGCATCCATCATACCTTCGACCGGCGTCATCGAGCCGACATGAGGATGATTACCGGATGGCGGAAGGAAGAAGTTATTCTTCGAGCCGTGTCTTTTGAGAGGGGGCGTCGGTTCGCAATCCTGTGACTGAGACGCAGTAGGTTCCATGTCCGTATCGGATCCGTCACGTCCCGGAGACATCTGCACAAATGACACAACAACGAAAGAATAATGTTTTAGTAAAAATTCATCGGCGAATGTAAAAGGGAGGAGGGGTTAGGGAGGGAAGTACAAAAACAATTATGAATTTAGGCTCTAAAAACCGTGAAAATCTAGTGCTCTGCAACAAGTAGGATGCAACGATGGAATTCAATTTCGTTTGCTTTACTGAACTTGGGCAATTTTTCATTACTAGTCATTCCTTCGAGGGTTTCTTAAAACATATTTCATCACGATAGATATAGCTCGACTAAAATTAATACCGTATTGATACGGATGATTCATTTCATTGAATGAAATGAATCAATCGTTCGCTGAACGAATCGCTCGCGAACGATTGATCCAAAATATACGAGATTCTCAGCTGCGTATGTCACGACTCACGAACGACTTACATAAAGAGAAACGAATAATCAAATCGAATCAATGACTTCCTAATAACAATTGGATAAGCAATTCAAAATGAATCTTTTGAAAACGACCATGCGTAACGAGGAAAAAAATCGTTGGAATTTTGAATAAAAACAAAAATAAGGTAGAGGGAATGCCAATATTACATTTCATCGAATGAATAAAACATTCGTGAACGATTGAATCTTTTTCACAAATAATTGTTCATGGCAATATACCCTACGATCAGTATTAGAATGATGGAAGAACGACAATCAACGAATGATTCAAAGCAAATCCTTGTTTCTACTTTTTCTTTCCAGAACAATCGAACAGATTTTCAAGAGAATCGTTCGCGAACGATAACTGTTTTCAAAAATATTCAAAGTGCGAAAATTCTGAATAAACAATGAATTTAAAGTCAAACAAGTAAGCATTAAATCTTTCACGCGTTTCAGCAATCTTAATAAATTACATAAAAATGTATCCTTCAAGAACGACTCGAAAATTTCTGGTCTTCAGTAGCATCTAGATTTTAAGATTCGGAAGTAGTGATCATTTTACAATAAAAAATCTTGACAGCTCTCTGCAGTCTGATAACAAAATGAGTCACTCGCGAACGCGAATTTAATCATTAACAAAATCTGAATAACAAAATTTTTAGGTTATTGTTCTGTTACATCACAATATTCTCATTTTGTTATTAATTATGGTTTTTTGTTGTTGTTGTTCTTCACCTTTCAGTCATTAGTTTCAGCTATCGCTCCGTTATTAACAAGCTTTGGGTTCCTGGTTTTAGTTCTGTTACTGTTCCACAATATATTCATCTTATAATGGTTAAGCTGTTATTTGGAGCTGTTACTCGTTACTGTTATTCATAATCGGTATCTATAACCGTTATTAATAAGTGTTATTTCCTAATCAGTTCTTTTTTGTTATTTACTGTTATTTTTTTATTTTGAATTTTTCCTTCTTTTTTAAACTTTCTTTCGAATGATTGTAATCAAGCCCAGTGAACGAAACGATTGTTTTGTTCGGTTCTGTTCATTTGTTCAAGAGAATATCAAAATTATTGTTCTGTTCCGTTCCACTCCATTCCATTCCATTCTGTTCTTTCTGTTCTGTTTTGTTCAGTTTTTTTCTGTTCTGTTTCACATGATTTTGTTGGGAATTTGAAAAGTGGCTGATTTGATTTCTCTCTCCCTTTCACTCATTCATATTTGATTCTAATAAAAAATTTCATTCAAACACTCTCACATTATAAAATAATTTGAAATTGGAAATTTAGGAAATATGGAAATTAATGTAGTAGTTGTAATTACGTTGTTTCAGACGCTCATTTGTTGGAAATGTCATGCCATAAGAGATAAAAAAAAAAAATGATCAGTGTTCTGTTCCGTTCCATTCCGTTCCGTTCACATAATTTTTTTATTCTGTTCCGTTCCGTTCTATTCTGTCCAATTTCATGTCGTTCTGTTTGGTTTTGTTCCATTTTATTTGTGCAAAACATGAATTTGTTCTGTTCTGGTTTATCATTCATTGAAAACAAAAATTTTATTGCTGCGAATCGTTCATTTTGTTCTGTTCTATTCTGTTCTGTTCCATTCAACCAGCCCTGGCTGTAATTTTGTATAAACCAATAATTTTGTTGGAAAAACCCTATGCAAGACAGAAGTTTTGTGGAAAAAAATAGATAATTAGACATATCTGGTATTTCCATCTGGATAAAACAAGAGCAGTAATGACCAGAGATTGGAGCGAACAGAAAAATAACGATCAAGTTTTCCATTACCGTTATTTTTTTGTTCCAAGTTATTAGTTCTGTTTCCATTCTTTTAATTTTACTGTTTAGTTGTTGTTCTAATTTCGTTACATCTAAAAATATTGGTTTCTTGGTTATTCAATTACGTTTTCGTTTTCATTATTTGCGTTATAACAAGTTCGGAAGTTCACCAACCCAATGATTTAGAAAGTGTTAAGAGCTGTGAACATTTCATATGAATCATGAATCAAATCTTTTTTAAATTGAATCATTCTCGAATAAAATTGCATTTTTTTGATAGCCATTCGTGAAATTTTCATTCGGATCGCTCGAATCGTTTCATTCATAAACGAGTCATCTACTATTGCTAGCTGAAAGGGGGAAAACTGGAGCGGGGTTGAGTACCGCAGTATTTTTCTCTGCTGGGATGGGATTGGGATTTTGAATTGCAATTTTTCTGTGGTCAGTATGGTACTGGTACTTGGGTATTGGGTTTTTGAACTGTGCAGTATGGCACTGGTACTTAGTATTGGAAATTTGACTAGAGTGCTCCAGTACTGGTACTTAATATTGGGAATTTAAACTGGGTGGTATGCTACTGGTATTGGCATTTCCTCAAAAATTCCAAAATTTTGCAAGATTTGCTACTGGGAATGGTATGAAACTCAACTCAAATAGAAAATTATGAAAAAAATGGAGGGGTAAAAGAGTGGAGTAAAGTAGGAGAGAAACTGATACAAGATTGAGGCTTTTGCTCAGAGTGGAATGAAAATGGAAGTAATTTGGAGTGGGAAGTATTCACAGTGAAGTGATCAACTAGCACTCTACCAATGATACTACTCAAAAAAAAGATGTATGCGAAATGATCATGTCCGTTACAATTGTGAGAATTGAAAAAAAGCATTGCTTTTCCTAATCAGCATCGCGGTCAGGAAGGGCTCAATGGGGCTAAAAAGTCTAAACCCCTCAAGGTCACATCAAGGGTCCCCACAGACGCGAACTAATTTAAACTTCTCAGCCCAATTTGGTGGGAAGTTATGCGAGGAACAAACTATAAAAATTAGAAAAATCGACCAAAAAACCACATATTCAGGGCTGCAAGGGAGTGCAATGGGGCTGAAAAGTCGAGTCCCTCCAAAAGGTACATCTAAGATCCTCACAAAATGTACATAGCCAATTTCAAGTTCTTAGCTCAATCTGGAAGGGGAGGGGCGCTATGCGAGGGATAAACTCATAAAATAAGAAAAAACTACCAAAAAACCACTTTTCGGGAGCCGTGAGGGGGTGAAATGGGGCTGAAAAGTCGAGAACCCCAAAAGACACATCTAGGTCCTTTACTAAATGTACATATCCAAATTCAACTTCCTAGCTCAATTTGGAGGAGAGTTATGCGAGGAACAAACTCCAAAAATAAAAAAAAAACACCAGAAACTCACTTTTTGGGGTCTGTGAAGGGGATCAAACGGGGCTGAAAAGCCGAGACTCCCAAAAAGCACATCCAGGACCCGTACTAAATGTATTTACCTAATTTCCAGTTTCTAGCTCAATTCAGAGGAGAGTTATGCGAGGAACAAACTCCAAAAATAAAAAAAAAACACCAGAAACTCACTTTTTGGGGTCTGTGAAGGGGATCAAACGGGGCTGAAAAGCCGAGACTCCCAAAAAGCACATCCAGGACCCGTACTAAATGTATTTACCTAATTTCCAGTTTCTAGCTCAATTCAGAGGAGAGTTATGCCAGGAACAAACTCCAAAAATAAAAATAACTACCAAAAACTCACTTTTTGGGGTCTGTGAAGGGATTAAATGGGGCTGAAAAGCTGAGACTCCCAAAAAGCACATCCAGGACCCTTACTAAATGTACTTACCTAATTTTAAGTTTTTAGCTCAATTTGGAGGGTACTTATATGAGAAACAAACTGAAACAACTCAAAAATGAGAAAAACCGATCAAAAAACCACTTTTTAAGAAGTTGTTACTCTCAAACAGGCACATCTGAGGTCCCAACTAAATGTACATACCAAATTTCAACTTCCTAGCTTTATTTGGTGGGGAAATAGGGGAGTAACAGCCCTATTTCAAGGTTAAAAAGGGGAAAACCCCCAAATCTCCTCTCACTTCCTAGCTTTACTTGGTGGAGAAATAGGGGAAGAACATCTCTATTTTAAAATTAAAAAGAGGAAAACTTTCAAATCTCCCCTCCCTTCCTAGCTTTATTTGGTGGGGAAATAGGGGAGCAACAGCCCTATTTCAAGATTAAAAAGGAGAAACCTCCAAATCTTCCCTCACTTCCTAGCTTTATTGGGTGGGGAAATAGGGGAGGAACAGCCCTATTTCAAGGTTAAAAAGGGGAAAAACCCCAAATCTTCCCTCACTTCCTAGCTCTATTTGGTGGGGAAATAGGGGAGTAACAGCCCTATTTCAAGGTTAAAAAAGGGAAAAACCCCAAATCTCCCCTCCTGATTGACTTAGGAAGTTGATTTTTGAATATGAAGTATAACTTTCGATTCTCGGTCAATTGGCTTAAAAAGGGCAATTTTTGCGTTTTTGACCCCTTAGCAAACCTTCTCTCAAATGGGGGCGTAATTGAATTTTGACCAAAGTTCATCCCGATTGATATACTCGTATTGGAGCGATTTTGGTCGTCATCGAGCAGAATAAATTATTTCAATGTTTAGGAGAAAACTGGCTAAAAATCGTCTTACTGGTCTTCTAGGACTCCAAAACTTATTTTATTGAAATCCCTGCCCCCCTCCCCCATCAGCTGATGGTCGATATGCTGTAACGGTCTGGTCTTCATTGACAAAATAAAATAGAAAACAAGGCTAGTAAATAATAACTTTTTTCGATAAAACCCCAACTTTTTTTCTGCTTCATGAAAATCCTGCATCGTAAAACGAATCACTCGTTCGTACACAATGCTGAAATTCAATTCGTCGTATGAAATCTAATATTACCTTTTTTTAGCAACATCTAGAAAAATAAAAAAATAAATAATTCTTCGAATTCTTTTATCTACCTATTCAGAATGAATTGACTTAATGACGTACTAATGAACATGCAGAGGCACATGACAAGTGAACTATGTGCAATGAAATTATCGACTATTATTTGAGGTAAAAACCGAATAGGTAAGATAAACGATAAAAAATGTATTTTACAAAATCGTCTCGCAGATATCGAAGCTCGAATAAAAATCATTCAACTATCGAAAGGAATTTTCCACCATGAAGGGCACCAAATTTTCACGATTAATTTTTCCAATCTACCAGATTAATTTAGTACAACGCATACAAAAATATTCAACTCGCGAACAGACGCACTACATCCGCTGTTTGGAGTGAATTGTTAGTTAAATATACCTACCTACCTACCTACATAAAATCACCTCGAGTACCTCCTATCTACATCACAATCGCACTCATTCGTGAAAAGAAAAAAAAAAAAAAATCATTCAAGCTCGAGAAAATTAGTCAGATACAGAAATACCTCTTAAAAACGTAAACCATTTTTTCATGGAAAGAAATTCGAAAACGTCCACCCACACGAAGTAGCAACAGGGTGTTACGCAGATATGCTACTACACTGTCATTCGAAGTCTGTCAAAGGCTGATGTTCACCATCAGAGTTGAATTTCCACCAGCTAAATGTTTCACAAATCTTTTCTAGCCAGTTCAGGTATATTTTTATATTCCAAAAATATGCTGAGTTCAATTCGAGTGGAATGAACAATTATTCCATTTAACATTCACGACGTTCATTCTTAATATTTTGCTTCATCTTCGCCCATATATATCTACTAGTTACGTAATACAGAATGCTTTGAAGGCACGACGAATACAATATTAGATATACACCAAAGGTACGCTGTGGTATCGCTTCTTTTTGACCGTACCGCGAATAAACGAGTGAAAGCGTAGAAAAAAATTTACTCATTTTAATTTAAATTCAATAATCGTAACCTCGTACCAGAGATTCCCTTTTCGTAATCAATTCTATTGTGTAATTCGGCAACCAAAATGATAAAAAGATATGCCATTTTTGAACCAACTGCCTATTTTACCATTTCCTTCGGGATTTACAAGGCAAAAAATACGTACATCGGAAACACAGAGAATCAGAAAAATAGCAATTTTAAAATGTACAACAGATAGAGCACATGTTTTCCATGGTCTTATCTTCGACAAACATGACGACGATTACGAATTTTACGCCAAAAATTGCGTAAACACGAACCTCACACATGACCACAATAGTCAAATCAGATAAAATTGAGAACAATAGCGAAATTAATCATCGAACAAATACATGGAAACTTTTCAGATCGGATAAACCAGCGACGACGATTCTTTCGCCAATCAGAATCGCATCTTAAGCCATAATAAATTATAACTTGGCATTATATCGCAGAATTAACCATACGATGGTAGATTTGACCTAGCAAGGGCATAAGTTAAAATACATCATATTTTTCGGGAAGCTTCCGCGAGACTAAAAAACTTCGAGAAATCGAAATTACACAAATCACATACGAAAAAATACTCCGATCCGTGTATTCTTTCCTAAAACACTCGCTCGTTCAGCTTCTGCGGGTTTATTATTCGCATTAACTGAAAATATCAAAGAACACAGCGACACGAGGCTTGGAAAAAAAAAAAAAAAAAACCATTTCGTTAGTGCCGATTGTTAATGAATTATAAACATAAATTGTTAACGATTCCATCGACCTTCAATGTGTGTTAATTTCTCTCGTATCTACGATTGCAGTTTTTTTTTTTTTTTTTTTTTTCACCACAACTACATACACATTTACATGTTGTAGGTAGTTAAAATTTCAAGTTCGCCAGTCCAAATACACGACGTATTAAGGTTTAATAGCGGCGTTACTGCATCGGAGGTCGTTAAACTACGTACATACATAAATTTAGCATCTCGAATTACGTACACGAAGACATTTATGTACTGCACAAACGCTACCGCGATACTATCGCAAATATGGCAGAAACCTATCACAGTCTATTGGGGCTAACCGTTTGACCATTTGTTTCAGAGTCTCGATCGGCTAAGCCAAATCTTCCATCATGGTGTAGTAATACGTCAACGATGAAACGGTAGATCAATCTACTGTTAGAGAGGTACTATGTACATATTTATATTATGTGTATTACGACGAGATCGATGTGAAACGAATCGATACATCCGTTCACGAGCAAATCGCAATGTCCAATGACGAGGTTAAAACATTTGCCGAATATTACAAAAGCTATTCGAACTACGAAGCGACTATATATGCTGAGGTGATAGGAGAAGCCGAGCAAAACTACCAGAAAACATTGTAAAACGTACATTTTCCACAATCGCTATTTCTGTAGTCGCCGTTCCGAACTGTAGAAAGAAAATTTAAGTGCATGAAAGAAAAACAAAACAGAAAAACAAAATACAACCACGTGGTGAATTAAGTAACACGAGAATAAAGATAGAAAAAAGAGATAAAAGAGAAAGATAGACATAAGGAGAATAGTAAAAATATAAATTATAGTCGAATCTAAAAAATACACTCGTAACGATATTTTTTTTCTTTTTTTTCAAAAAACTGGCGCTGAAGTAAGAAGAAGAAAAAAGCATTATTTAGTAAGAAGCGTACAAAATATGAGGCTTTGAAAGCGCAACCGTAAAAGCCTCATTTCGAGCTTTAGTATGGGGACGTATGTTGTTCTTCAGGTTATCCCATACTTAAAAGCTGTCCTATTTGATCGGTTGCCATGAGACTGAATTGATTTATTTCGTTTGATACGTAAAAGGTACCGCGAGAGTAAGATCAAAAAATCGAAAAACCAGTCAATGATCGAATCGAATGAATGTAAAGGTACGTTGTATTCGGACTACTGAATCCTTTGACAAACGTGCACATAATCATCATTATCATCATCATCCGTGGAATAACTTCGTACCTCTACTTTCATGCATTAAATATCGATCGTATTTCGAACATACGGTACCTCGGATCATAATCGAAAATAAACAATAATATTAAAAACTCGTAAAAAAAAAAAAAAAAAAATTCAAGCAACTCGTTAAATTACAAGGTGATTGTAAAAATAAACCGTTAATGTGAAACTAGAATAAAAAAAGAAAAGAAAAAAAAACTGATAATAATTTGAAAAATTTCACCTTATTGTAAGAATTAGAGCTAGCATTTCTGATTCCGTTGCTATTGTCCATGTAAGTTTTAACTTGGTGTCTTTCGTTGGTTATAGTACAAACGTTGGCATTGGAAGCTGCTTTTTTATTTTTTATCTTCTTCTCGTACTTGAACGGTTTCAAGTTCAATAAACTATAAATACAAAGTAAATTTTCACATTGTTTGTTCAGATACGGTATATATGGCGTTGTATTTTTTTGGGACGATGCCGGATGCGGCGTATTAACATACCTCGGATATTGCGGTCCGCATAAGCCGTACCAGCAATTTTTACAGCATCCATGAGAAAACGGATTATAGCCTCCTTTAAATTTACCAGTCACTTGTTCGTTTGTAGTACGTCCACGGGCTACTAATACTATGTGAAATCCGGTCAATCCGAATATCGGAATAAATAATATCGTTATGATGGCTATGATAATTAATCTACGCGATGTTGTTAAGGATAAATCGAGTTAAACGTACAAAAAAACTACCAATTAACTGATACCGGCGGCGGTATACGAGCGAAATTAAAAAGGATACGATACGATGCAATCTATTTCGGCTAATCTGTTTGTATTCTTCAACACGTAAATTAGACAAATGGTAAAAATAGTCGCCATGTGAATACTTAAGCTTAACAAGAAGAAGAAAAAGTAACGATAATTTCTTCTTCCGATACAGTTATTCACCCAAGGACAATGATGATCGAAAGTCTAACGCAAACGTATGAGTCATTAATATACAAAAAAATGCATACACACATTTGGCAAATCGATTAGTATTATCTTTTTATTTATTATTATTTTTTTTTATCTCGAACGCTTACCTCTATACAATGGTTACAAACGCTACAATGTGAACATCTCGGAGGTCTGTAGAACTTGCAAGTTACACACCATTTCATTCTGACTGTTATACCATTTATTTCGATGGTTTTGTACAAAGGTGAACGGAAATCATCATCTCGGTCTTCGTCAGGTGATGCTAAAACGTAACATGTTAAATTAGTGTCACCTTATCAACAATAGGTATTTGATAAGAAAAAAAAAAAAAACTTTACTCGTAATACCTTTCGGAATAACACCCGGATCCATAAACGTGGCTAATGTAAAATTGGCCAGTACGAAGAACGTTACGATTCCTTGTATTACAGGCACCCATGGATAATATAGCAAAAAATAGGAGCGTATTCTATTCGTAATATACGTAAATCCATTAGCAACAATTCGACTGGGGTGGATCAGATATATGAATAAATTTCAGATAACTGTAATATACTTACGGATAGTAATAGAAAGCAGCAGTAGCGGTGATTAATAAAACCCAAGCAAATGTTGCTGGAAGATATCTCGTTCTTATATTACATTTCGGCATCGCTAGTTTCGGTTTCTACACTAAAGTTCTAGCATCGACATACAGGCGACGTCTTAGATTAATATACTGTTCATAGTATTTGTATACTTAAATCTTCTCTTTGGATTGAATTCATCGAAGCGATCATTGAATGCGATGCTGAAAGTTGTAGTAACCTGAAAGAATGCACGGATGATAAGTAATAATGTGTAACGACGAAGAATCAAACTAGCACGATCGACCAGCACTATAATCCATACCGAGAGCCACTTAATTGGAAACTTCTACTTCGAAACGAAACGTACGATTGATTTTCAATTTCATTATTCTCACTTCATTTATCTCTCACTCTTTAATCACAAAATTCTGTGTAAATATTGCAAAAAAAAACACCATTCACTATGGAATTGTGGCGAAAGCGAGTATTTTTTTGCATGTATATCGTGACGTTGGTCGTGATAAGCATGGCTGTTTCGACTCTGTTGAAAGTGTTGCCTATCACTGCTTTGAAGGAACATACTCACGATGGTTATAATATCGTTATTTATTTTAATTTAGTTATCGTTGTTTTAAAAATGAACAAATTATTGATTCATTTATCCGGAGGCGGGTATCCGAAAATCGAGATAATCTACCGAAAACTGGCTTTACAGAATTATAAAAAAAAAATTAGATATAACAAACTGCAATTTGTTGATGACAAAAAAATTAAGGAAATTATGAAGAGAATACGTTCTCAACTTCAATTGTATAATAAAAAAGAACAAAAAAGGAATTCTAATTCAAGTTTAGTTTCGAAGTAAAAAGGTGTACGTAAGGTAAACTATGAATCTAATTCTTGCATTTTCGATTGTGTGATTATGGAATTCAAAGTTGTGATGATTTTACTAAGCAGATACAATAATATATATTTTTTTTAAGACAGTTACGTCAATTTTTCTCAACTTTGAATCAAGTTAAGTGTAGTTTACAATGCTGAAAAGTTAGATTTTGAGATTTTTATAATACGAAAATTAGTACCATTGCCGCTGATAAATGTTTCATTTTGGCTACTCTTGTTTAGTTTTTCATTCATTTTTGACTTCGCGATGATATTTCATACTTTTTATCACATTCTTCTAGGTTTGTTAATGTGCTGAAAATTTTTTTTTTATCAATTTTGATTTTTTTTAAATCAAAAATATGTATTTCCTAAGATTGGACAATCAAAATGATAAAAAAATTCTATTGAGCCGATTCATTTTATGAAGCTTATGTTTACTCGATGGCTCAAAAACTCTACATAAAAAACAAATGTTCAAGTTCAACCGGGTAATTCTCTTGTATTTACATAATAATTACAAATTATCGTACGTTTCGTCTTTCGTTAAATTTTAAAGTGAATACAAAAATAGAAATAGAGAGGATTTGAATACTAAACAAAACAAAAAACTGGTTCGAAACAGAAATTGATTAATTAAATGACTCCTAATTTAGGAAGAATAGATTCTTATTAAATTTTCCATGTCTGAAATGTGGGATTGACTTCACAGGAAAAATGGAACTATTTGCCTACCTTACTCATTTAAACGTTCAATCCTTCAATGTTCAGTCATCAATGATAGAATCAATGACAATTTCTGTACAACCTCTTTATAATGATTAATGTATAAAAATTCATTTTCAAAAACAATTCTGAATGTTCTACAGGATTATTTATTTAATGATATAAGTATCTGAACTTTATTGTTGCAAAAATGGAGTCTGCCAATGAACAACTTCAGATGCTAAATGCATATTAAGGAATTTCAATAAATGCTAGTATATCTCGTAAAAAAATATACATATATTTTAATAACAATTTAAAAAATCACAACTTGATTAAAAAAATACATAAAAAAATTGATTTGTAAATTATTTAACCATCTTGAATAACACTTTGAATCCATTTTACGTTAGAAGTAACTTTATCGTACAGTCTAGGTCGTTGCATACCTATCGGTGTACACGATATTCTCCAACTACTGACTCCCACTAAAATCCATCGATTCTGTTTTGAAGTTAAACATATCATAGCACTACCAGCCATTTCTTCTTCCTGTAGAATAATCAGAATAATAAAAATAATATCAGTTTACACTATTCAAGTCAGATATTGAATAACCAAAACATGACACTAACATTACATTCATTAGGATCAAATGTAGAACCTGCACATAAGGTGCTACCAGAAGTAATACTTATATCGGCGCAGTTATCCATGGCAGTTTCTCTAACCTCGATTCTTTGCAACATCTCCCCTAAGAAGAAAGAAAAAAAAACACATTACCACAGAAATACTGAATAATGGAAATGTTCAAGTTGTAAATGGAGAAAAATACGTACTTGTTTTTGTCCAACCTAACGTATTGCAGTACATGAGATCGTCAGTGAGTGAATTACTAGATGGTAAACAAATTGGACGAATGAAATGCGAAAATATTACAGGACTACTTAATTTTATTAGGACTAGCGTGCTCCCTTCAACGGGAGATTTAATCATGCCGACAATATGTCGTTCTAGTTGCCAAGGCGATTTAGCGTAAAGCCTGATCGTCCCCAATTTGGCGATCCATTCTGCTTTATTTTGCCTATCAAAGTGGAACAGACGAACAATTAATAATTTAACTAGTTTTATAAAAATACTCGTATTTTAAAATCAAATACAAACCCTTGGAAACAAGATATCGTCGTAAGCAACCAATGTTGTGATACTAACGTAGCGTCACAAGCATGAACACCATCTTTAAAAAGAGCCACGTGCCATGGCCAATCTCCAGCTTTGGCTATTTTGTTCAGTCCTTCAATGCTAATGTAATTTCGTGTCGTCTGTATACCACATTCTTTAAAAATAGAACAAAATTGTACATGCAAAATGCAAAATGCAAAAAAAAAAACTTGAAATTATAGTATATTTTTTAAACTTACCAATATCAGTACATGTAACATGCAGCAAACGATTTGAGGAACAATTGGAACTAAATGAAAATGAAACATCAGCATTTCGTTTATACTGTAATTTAGCAAAAACAGTTGTCGATGGTAGATTTGTATTCTTTACAGATTTAGTTTCGACTCGATGCACGTTCCTGTAAAAATAAGTAAATAAAAAAACTCATTACATTTAAAAAAGAACACAAAAAATTCTTAGGTAAATTAAAAAAAATAAGCATTCTATTAATGATCGGCGAAGGCCATGAAATTGATTTTCACACCAGACAGCATATTAAAAAATAATTAATAAGTATGCGATGAAAAAAGAAACAAATGTCACCTACTGATACGCGCTATTTTTACATAAAGATTCTCCGATTTTATTTAAAATAGGTCCAGAGAAAGTATCATCCATGTTATTTTCGACACATATGTTGGCCGTGGTACCATTTCTCGTGTAAACTGCGTACCCTTCTTTATAGCTCGGCGTATCTAATACCGTTCTATAGTGTAATTCACTGGTGACATTAGATCGTAGTGAAACTGCGAAGCAAAACATCGACGTAATATTTTGACAGGTCAAAAGAATGGAAACATTAGGCTACAAGGAAACTGCTTACGACAATTTTTTTCGTCGCTACCATCAGGACAATCCGATACATCATCACATAGGTTATTTCTCGAGATACATTTTTTATTCAAGCCACAATGAAGAGCATCGGAACTGGTGCAATATGAACATGACATTTCATCTTGTAATTCTTGACAGTCGATTACACCATCGCATAATCGGTACGAAAATACTTCGTCATTTTTCAATGTTATCGGATCACAATCTTTAAAACGAATACATAAGTACATCATAATTCAACTTATTAAAATTTTTAAATGAACATTAAAAATATTTATTCAAATTAAGTTGAAACTAATAATTTTTTCCTTATTAAATATGTGCAATGTTTTTTTTTTTGCAAAATAGGCGACACTGAATTTAGTCCACCATAACGGAAAAAACTCAAAAAGAGTTTTTGATCGAGCTTTTGATGATTTTTCATTTATTACGTCGTAACTTATTCATTCCGTTCGGCTCTGTTTAAATTTCGTGATTTATTGACCTTAAATTGGTATATGAATTAATTTTATGATTTACTGTCTCACGAAAATAGCGTAACTTATGTTTGGAACGTCGTACATTAAAACATAAAATTTCAAAAGTAACTGAAAACTTGATCAAGAAATTCAGGTAATTGTTCCGGTGAAATTTATCCATCAATCTTTCGTTTATCAACATAAAAGTAATGGTATACATCCACTAATTATGTTTCAATGTTCACATTTACAGGTTAGGAAATTTTTGAAGCCTAATCCTTCGACTTACTTGGTTGAGCTCTACATTTTCTACCGAAATCGCTATACTCGGGAAATTTAAAACAATCCAAAGATTTCTTCAGTTTATCGCTTAGTCTATCACCACACCCGGCCCAAAAGTCACGACAAAATGCCCTGCAAGGCAATTTCGTCTCATCAGCTGGTAAATTTTGTCTTTGAATGCATTTCGGTTGCAAAACCGAACATAAGAATTCCGCCGCGTATTCGTAACATTCCGCATCAATCAATTCTCTACGGATAAACAAGCGTAATATATTTCCGATTGTACAGTAACCGTTTAATCATCGTATGCAATAATCAAGTTACCATACTTACCTAAATACGATTAAATCATCGGTAACCTCTTCTTTACTTTTATGCGACAACAGATTCGGATACGCTGTATAGCTTTTTTCAGTAATATTTATACAAAACGGTAACTGCATAGCTGACACGCATCTACCGGCATTACTCGTTAAATTATCCTCCAACACGTGTCTAGAGGATGGCGATTCAGTCAATATAGAAGGAGATGTGACCGCAGAAGATGGAAAGAATTCTCGAACCGAGATACTGTTCTTATCAATAGATCCATCGGGGATTTGTAAATGTTGCTTCAGAACGTCAACAATGTCTTTCAACGTCGCCCCGAGTAACAAACGAGGATTGAATTTCATTCCAAAGTGAACGGTAGTATTACTGTCGCCGGTGTCACTACAATAACAACATACGATACTCAAATATGGTCGAGACAATGGAAATAGAAACCCAAAGTCGAATGGATATAAGTATAAATATATACTAACGTATCTAAAGCTAATATTTCTGCCGATAAAAACGAAAGTCGTAATATTGGATGGACTAGTAAAGCATTTTCCAAAGCGTTGATATAATTTGTTAGTGAAAGTTCCGAAACTGATCCAGAGGATTCGTGGGATTTATTTCGCGTAAAGGTAAAAGAACCTTGGAATGATAACTCTTCTCCTGGTTCGACTCTAATATAATTATCTGTACGAAAACAAAACTACATTAGCAAAGGGATCATCGTTGTCGTCAACGAAGCTCACCCTAATACCACTCACATCCTATATAAAACACCACAGTCGCTGATAGCAATGAAAGTAATAAACTGGATAAAACGCAGCAAAAGTTTTTATATTGGTAGGTAAATTTGCGAGTGAATTTAATTCTAATTCGGCTTTCTTCGTCATCGTCGTCGTCTTCTTCGTATGCATAGTTACCAATACCATTGGTACTATCTGGGCTTCTGTTGTTTCTGCCGGAACCATAACTCGTGGTGGATGTTACCGAAGATAAAGAACGTCCGTAGCAACATTCTTCGCTATTATCTCCCGTACTGCCGTTGGTTTTGCGTCTGGGTCGAGTAGTTTTTAGCTGTTAAAGCGTATCGAATATGTTAGCGAAGATGAATTTCGTTGAGAAAAATTATAAATAGCTCAGATGCATATAGTACGATTTGTTTCCGTCATCTTTACCACCCGAAACTAGAAAGAGAAGTTGGAGCTAGGTAGACATCAACAGTCAACGAATTTGCCAAGAACAAAATGTGTTTCTGTTTGAATTGAACGATATTACGGGAAGTGCAGCCGTTCGTTTCTTTGAAATGTTGAAATTTCGTCTTTCATTGAAATTAGAACGAATATTTAGCTCATTTGTTGTAAATATGGGTGAAGAGAGTTTTAGAACCACTAATTATTATAATTTAAATTACGTCCCGATTAAGCATAAGTAATTAAAGTGACGATAGGTAATGATTGTCGTACATTCGCTGCATCATTCTGCAGCAAAGAATGTGCACGATAATTTCACGTCGAATGGTATGTCAAATATTATAACACAGTTTGCGGAATTTTATTTAACATTGTAATTACTCATTTGTTTCGCACTTGATAGTATTATTCATAATACCTTGGTACCCGTGTACATTTATATAATTCGTGACGAAGTAGTAGTCTACCTACATATATTTACGAGTCTCATAACTACGTTCACGACTGAGCATGGAAATTAGTGCTGAAAAAAAAAAACACGAGAACGACCAAAGTCAATTGCTATGCCTACCTAAATATACGTATACTTTGATGATTTGGCCCAATGACGAAGGGAAATAATATTAATATGAAGTTATCGTGTTGCGATATCGATGTTAAACGTAGCAGAGCAATTATTATCAACGATGGCGAATTATGTTCACTTCAACGTAGAAATGTGTACCATATACCTAGCTAAGTTTGGAGCTCAAGAACATAAAATGATATACTTTTGAAGAAAAAAAAACGTGCAACGTTAACCTTTTGTCGGCTGGCCAAGATATATAGGTCAGGTTCGATGGTGACACGAGCTATATAATTATATAGTTATAAAATTACCTTTCTCGTGTGCTCGAAGACATTCAGATGCGAAAAATGATCACTGCTTTTCCGATACTTGCTTATGAATCGCATTTCAACGTGAATGCGTACATTTGATCATGTCAATTCGCTGCAGATACCTGCAATATGAAATGTATAACGTGCTGTATAAAATTTAATCACAGTACAATATACTAAATGTATTCTAATGCTATACACCCGAGTTAGCATTTGGCAGTTTTGACGAAGAATAATTTAATTTAATAATTACGTTTGCGACGTGATTAATGCGAGTAATTACATTTCTAACGTTCGTACTCCGTATAGGATGCATAATACATAAATTCTTCATTTTATTATTTTTTTTTACGAATACTTAATTCGTCGTCGAACGAAGAGCGCAGCAATTGCGTCGATTTTGTAAAAAACTTTTTCTAAGAGTTTTGCTAATGTAGTTAACTTTCACCTTTTTACATGTTTCGATATTGCCTCCGGCTTTACTTTTCTTTCTCGAATTCATGGCTCGACTTACTACGTGCGTATGATTTACAATACTCGGCTACCGGGATCACGATGACTAATGAAAACCTACCTCCTTTCTTTTATAAAGTATACAGCACATAAACGGCTAGAGACGTTGGTAGGTATATAGAGGTATATATTTTTTAACCGATAATTTGGAAAGTTATAAGGTTAATCGTGTGCTGACGACGAAGCAAAGACACAAAGGCACGCGCTTTAGATGGCGAGATTTGTTGTTTTCTTATTGGTGATGCGGGTGCTGATGCTATTGGTCTATTGAAAGCGAAGTGTTAATCGAACGGACTAACTGTGAATAATTACACGCTTTATCGACGTAATTCGATTCGAATCGCTTTCGAAGAATTCCATAATACGATCAACGATGTTAAAAGTTATAACGAGATAGACCCAGAGTTATATTTCTTCGGCTTTGGGCGCACCTTCCAGCCTAGCTATTATTACGGGTTTCTTCTGATTTATCCATGTTGATAGTGTATCTTACCTACCTAGTCCCTACTATAAAAAAGGAAGTCCTTTGTGCTTAATATACGCGTGCGAAAGTTGGCCGCAAGAATGGCGATATAATGTCGTCTAATAGAGGCAATTATTCAGACACGTTCGGAGATTTCTAAAGTTGCATATTTTTTGAAGAATGATTTAGCATCTGCGCAGTGTGCACGTGTTACAAGTTACAAAAAGTTTCAAGAATTCGACGATAAGAAAAAGTATAGAATTTTTTGAAAAACAATATCTTTGCGGTGTAAATCGCGAACTAGTATTGACAGTGAAGTTGGAGAAGTTGCGACTGTGGAATCGGATCAGATCTTAACATAAGAATTCAATTTTATGGAACGTACATATATTTTTACGAGGAGAAAACCACGCTTTTACGAAACAAATACGTGAGATACATTAGATGCCTATTAGAGAAGTAATATAACATATTAATCGATTTAACGATGCCAAAATTCGTTAGTGAAAGATTGATGATTCTGGCTAACAATAGTGTTTCTTTCCATGATGGAGAAGATCTCGTCCTACCAGTCATACTGATATGTACCTTCGATTTTCAGAAAAATGTGATGTAGCATTCGAAAAATGATACCTCTAGCTTGATTCTCAAAAAGCAGCAGACCAAAATGCTCTATTCTGAGCCTGATATTCTACTTCATATTGCTTAAGAAAACGAACGACTTATGACGGATAATGTGAGAATAAGGGGTATCTACACAAAATCAACCATTTTTCTCTCTCCTACTCTGAATAATTTATTCGACCCGATACTTACTGGAACCCCTGAAATTCAGTCCACAGCCTCAGATTGGCTGATTGGCATTAAATTAGATAAACTTGCCAAATGAGTGGCGATGAATGCCCAAAGGTTGTAAAGTTGAAAAGACTTCCCTTTCAGTTTTAAGTTTTTAAGTTTTCACATTTTCAGTTTTAGGCCTAGTTTCGATTTCAGTGTTGATATTCATTTTGACATCTATGTTTCAGCTTCAGTTTTCCATTTACATTTTTAACCAGATTTTCTATTTCATATTCCTGCCGGGCAGTAAATTTGGAGCGCTTGTGTAGCAACCAATGAGAATGTTTGTTTACTTTTGAAACAGGACTTTTCTTATCTCTGCTGTACTGTGTGGTGTATTATATTTCATGAAAATTAGAACAAAAATTTGTGGAAAATTGACAATGTTGAATTTAACATCTGGCTGGGTTTTGACACTTGAAGACAAATCCCAAGGATCTCTAAAGGTAATTTCTTCTTAATAACAACCTTTATTAGGAAGTTGTTGTCAAGAAGAACTTCAGCATCCAACCATGGTTTTGATGTTCACAAATTTTTCTCATAATTTTCACGAAATATATTACACAACACAGTACAAAGATAAGAAAAGTTTTGTTTCGAAAGTAAACAAACGTTCTCATTGGTTGCTACACTAGCGCTCCAAATTTAGTGCCCGGTTCGAATTGCCAATGAAAATCATGGTGCAATTATGGACTATCAAAGTATAATGGATGGCGGAAGGGGGAGTATTAATGAAATCCGTTTTGGTGTCTTAGAAGAACATTGAGACCATTTTTGGCTCTGTCAAATATTTACTTCTATTTATTATCCTCACCCCCTCCTCAAATCATTTACTAAGCTCAATACCGACCAAAATCGCTTAAATCTGAGCAGTAGGCTTGGATTGGTAGGAGATTCAATACTTTAAAGCAGGGATAACCTGGGGTCTAAATTCAGTTATGCCCACATTTGGGATAGGCGATGCTAAGGTGTTAAAATGGAGGAAATTGTTTGTTCTTAAATTAATTGATAGGAGAATCAAAATGTACATAACAGGTTTTTGCCTTTTTGGCCTCAAAAAAAGGCTTGAACAAGAAGGTTGAAATTTGGCATATATATTTAGTAGACAGTCATACATGAGCTCTTTGAGGGATTTCAACTTTTTAGCTCCATTGCACCCTGTCACAGTCCCAAAAACTTGTTTTTGATTGGGTTTTTTTATTTTTTGAATTTTAGCCAAGCATTTTCCCCCTCCAAATTGAGCTAGGAGGTTGAAATTTTGCATGTAGTTTAGTAGGGGTTCAGCATTGCCTTTTGAGGGTTTTAACTTTTCAGCTCGTTGCAACTCCTTCACAGCCTCGATAAATGTTTTTAGGGTTGGTTTTTCTTGTTTTTTGAGTTTATCCCATTGAGATGGAAGGTTGAAATTTGGTATGTAGATTTGATAAAATTTTACTTTTCAACTCCCTTGCCTCCCTCTCAGCCGCAGAAGTGTGGTTTTCTTATTTGTTGAGTTTGTTCAACTTATATCTCCCCGCCAAATCGAGCTCGGAAGTTGAAATTTGGTATGTAAATTTAGTAGGTGTCTGAAATTTGCACTTTGCATGTTTCATATTTTCAGGCCCCTTGAACCTTCTTACAGCTCCGAAGAAGTGGGTTTTTGGGCGGTTTTTATAATTTTTGTGTTTGTCCCAATCATACTTTCCTTCCAGATTGTGCTGGAAAGTTGAAATTTTTCACATGCCTAGATTTAGTAAGGTTTGTAAATGTGCCTTTTGTGGGTTTAGATCAATTCTCTCCATCGCCTCTCTTCACAGCTTCAAAAAGGTGGTTTCCTAGGCATTTTTTTCAATTTTTTGAGAGTGGCCCTCGCATATTTCTCCTCCGAATTGAGGTAGGAGGTTGAAGTTTGGCATGTAGTTTGGTAGGGATTCTAGATGTACCTTTTGCGGAAAACTTTTTAGCCTTCTTGCACCCTCTCGCAGCCCCAAAAAAGCGGTTTTGGTCGATTTTTGTTCTTTTTTGAGTTTATCTCACGTATATCTCTTCAAATTGAGCTGGGAGACTGAAATTTACCTTCTTGATTTACAGGTCTTGGATGTGTTTTCAAGTGATTTCAATTTTTCAGCCTTCTTGTACCTGCTCACAGCCTAAAAAATGTGGGTTTTTTTGGGCTAACCCTCGTATATCTTCCCTCTAATTTGAGCTGGGAAACTGAAATGATTTAGTAAGGCTCGTAGATGTGCTCTTTAGTAGAGTTTCAACTTTTCATCCCCATTACATTCCATCGTAGTGCCAAAAAAGAGTCTTTCCGAATTTGTGCCACGCGTTTCTCCCCTCTGAATTGCGCAAGGATGCTGAAATTTGGTGTGTAGATTCAGTAGAAGTCCTAGATGAACCTTTTGCGGATTTCGGTTATTCACTCTGATATCTAACAGTATCCTCCCCGTACCTATTTTATGTACTTTATGAAAATCAAGCTCAAAAAGCAACTTATTGTAGCTCTTTTTTTTTGTTTTGAGGTGTTGAGGTTACAAAATTTCACACTCCTTTATTTTTGGATACAATAAATAGGTAGTATTTGAACTTGGGGTTGAAGGAAGCTGAAATTCAACACTGAATATTAGTAGGATTCTAAATGTGATTTACAATTTTTGAATTGTAAATTGGGTAAAAATTTCTACATATTTTACTTTAAAAATTTTTAACGATCATGCAGGTACCTGATTCTTGTTTTCAAAAATCAACACGGGCCTATACCTTACATTGATGGAAATAAAGTCGCAGACGTAGCAATATTACGTTGTTTTTAATAACAATCAAGATATTGTTGATTGAATCCTACGATATTGAGAAGTGTACGATCAAACAGTCAAGCTCATGGTCTAACCACATTGATTACCTCATACGCATATGTACAACCAATCAAATCCACAAATCATCTTTCTTCTTGAATTTTTTTCTCTTAACGATATGAAAGAATGAGTCATTCAGTTATTTTATAACACTTGATCAAAGTAATAAAACGCAATTATCGAATAGATACCAAATTTGACCACATGAAATGATTATAATCCAAGCGTAAGTACCTACAGACGAATGGTTATTGACCTCTTTGTAATATGTACTTTTTCTCCATATTCTAATCTTACAGTTAATAGTTTAACGATGAGATTTTCTTTCTTGAACAGATTGAGACGGTGTGTTACAAAATCGGTGTACATTCAGACGTATTATATAGGTAGGTACTCGTGAAGTAGGTACCATTAAGCCGCATCAAATCACAACATATAGTATAAAGAATTTACCAAAAGAGACGTTGGTATAAAATACTTCACGTGCTAACCTCATTTTGAAAGAATGTTTCCAGCTATCAATCACATACTCCTCCATGTCGACGAGGTCATAAAAATGACCCCTATAAAATTACATATAGGTAATTCGATTCCGATACTCGGAGTAGAAAATAAAAGCTGGAAATACGTTTTCGATCTCCGTAATACGTTTGAAAGAAAAAACTGCCTAGTAAAAGTTGACGACCGATACGAGATATGAGTAAAATTTTATACGAATATTTATCAATGAAGAAGATTCTCTTTGGTCTTGTCCTTGATATGAATGGAAACGGAACATAGTAGGTTTAACAGCAAAACTGGTTCCTTACAGCGAGGGTGTCTCGTTCGTTATTGACTCAATTATCGTGATTTTTTTTTTATGTATATATATTATATTCACGTGGTCGTGGGCTCGAAAATACATAAGAAAAACAATAAAACTACTTTACGTATAAGTAAGTAATTAAAACGAAAGAGGATCATTTCACTGGCGCGGAAATAGAATTTATTATAATCCGCTAATTGTATTTTTTCTTGACGGGTCGGTTGTTCCGAAAATGAAGAAAGCAATAATGCAAATGGTAGGTAGAGGTACTAGGTAGCTATGTAAGATGGTACAATGAAAGGAAGAAATGCAGTAGCATTTCCCGTTCCCGAGAAATTATCATAGGTTGCCGCTTCTGTTTCTGCTTTTGTTGTCAACCTCAACGCAGTTGCTCGGTTCACAGTTCCTGTCTTATGGAAGTCACTGAACCAGATAAAAAGTTACAAGGTTGTGATCAAATGATCAGCAGGAAATTACAGCATCCGCGCAATTACTGTGTATTATTGAAAAAAATATCGTGTTTACATTAGGTGATGAATTCACGCAAGCAGGTAGAGAGATACATTTTGGAGAATTAATCTCTTCTTTGTTTTATTGATGAAGACAGATTGATCGTTGAGATTTCTTAGCGCAAGAAGCGAATGAATAATTACGATTTTGGTTTTTTAACATAATTAAAATAGGTATTTGTAAATGGCTTGACTAACAACCGACATGGAGGGCATGTATTGGCCCACCTTATCCCTGAAATATTAAATAAAGTCCCATTAAAATCATTGAAAGGTTATTCATTAGGTATGGTATCAGAAAATGCAGAACAGGTATAATAATTTTACACACACAGCAGTTTACCGAATCGATATTTTTATCAATTCGAGGAATTTTTTCATTTTTCATGTTTATGCAATGATAGGTATCGGCCAGAAATCATTGCATTTGACAGGAAAGCACAGCGTGACGATACTCGAATTTAAAGCTAGAAGTTGATTTTGGAGTAGATGATTGAAATCTTCCAAAAAGGCATTTACAAGACGTTTGCACAATTTAAATGTCAAATTTTGGTTCCTTACTTGAGTTAAATGAGTAATTAGGCGAGGAAGCAAATTCCAAATATAGCGAAAATTGTTTAAAAATACAGTTTTCAAATACTGTTAGAGAGTTCAATGCGGCTGAAAAAGAAAAATACCTTCAAAGGTAGGTATATCTAGAATCTTTATAAAATCTAGCTCGTTTATGTGCATGAGAAACCTCTTCACCAGAGTACCGAACTGAGTCTAAAATACTTTGTATTGTTTTACCAATATTGCTATATGGCTGCGATAATTGGACCCTAGATGTGGTTATGAGAAATAAGCTGCAGGTATTTGAGATGTATTTATATCGCAGACATCTGAGCATACCACGAATCTGCAAATTGAAGAACGAGGAGGTACTATGTAAAGACGATAAGAGCATCGAACTTGTAGCTACTGTTAAATAACCAAAACTCCAATACCTTGGACATGTACTGAGGGAAGAAAAAAAATGGAATTGTACGCTTACAATGGAAGGAAAAATTTGCCCATAGAGGTCTGTGGGAAGAACATGGAACTCATGGTTAAAGGATCTCTGGTGATGGCTCGGTTGCTTGTCACCAGAGCTGTTTAGTAAAGCTGTCTCGAGAATCTAGATTGCCCTACGGATGATCAACCTCCAACGCCTAAAATGGAAGGAAAGATTTGCGCAAAGGGGTCTGTTCGAAGAACATGGAACTCATGGTTGAAGGATCTTTGGTGACGGCCCGGTTGCCGGTCACTAGAGCTGTTTAAAAAAGCTCGAGAATCCAGATTGCCTTATGGATGACCAACCTCCATTAATGGAGAGGGCGTTCGAAAAAGAAGGAGTTTTGTAGGAATCGTTCAAAAACTACATAACTTTGGGCCCGCTGTAGAAGGAGCGAGTAGGGATTAAAATGTTGAAACCCACAAAAGTTACATTTATGGCCCCAACTCAACGTACCTGTCGTATTTCACATCAGTAGCTGATTTGAAGGGATGCTGGATGAAAGACTGACTGTTCTCGAAGTCAAAAAAGGGAAGGTATCCCGTATCTCTGTACTCTGAAATTTTAGTAACATTTTGAAACGATTCTGCTAAAAACTTTGATCTTTTTTATTGTAGGACCCACAAAATTGAAGCTAAATCTTTAAGAAATGCAACTTTTTTCCATTGAAAATCCGATTTTTTTTTTCAAAATTTTACCGTCGCTTTGTTCGGGTAATCGTGCATTTCCATTTCACACCAAAAGTTTAACTTCCCTCCCTCTACAATAGAAACATTTTTAACCAACTCAAATGAGGATATTCATTTTATTTATTTATTTTTTTTACTATTCTGGTATTTGGGGGCTTAGGACCTCAAACTAAATCACCAAACTGCGTCTATACCACAGGCCAGTTGGTGTGGGTAGAGAAAAATTTATCGAAATCTCCTTTCAATTTTAATTATAGAATACAATTTTTTTCAGAATTTTGTACTCATTTACCTCAGGCATGTTCGTAATATCTCATATCTCAGTATCAAGAGCTGTAGAAACTCCACCTTTGAAATCATACATCCTAAACAAAATTTCATTTGATAACGTACCCACCGTCTTGGAAAAATTTTAAAACCCCTCCCATTTTGAGAAATTCTTGCTACACTGTTTATTGTATGTAGTTGAATATTTCTGAAAGTGAGAATGAAAATTTTTAGTTCCAGAAAAAATAGAAACTTGTATCATGGGATGGGCGGAGGGAAATTGTAATCTGCTTCTCTCTAGTTTACAGTCCCCTCATCTAACATTCATTTACTCGACTACGAGCTAGTACATTCGAGTAAATGATTTTAGTTTTCAGAAAAATTAAATCAAAAATTTGAGTATCTGGCCCTAACTGGCCTGCTTAAAAATAATCTCAATTTTCTACCAAGTTGAAAATTGAATTTTATTGAAATTTCGCCCCTCTTTCCTCTTCTACCATTGAATATAGATTATGGTTCTTAATTGCCAGGTTTTCTTGTACAATGTGACAGAAAACAATGATAAACGTTTTGTAATCTGTCCAGACTACCTCAAAAAGTTCTTCGAACTAAAGGTTCGTCTGGAAAAGCGCACAGTTTCAATATCGATTGCCAACTGCCAAATATCTATTGATTTTCAAGTTGGCAGATGAATTTGTTTTATAAAAATAAATTTTACTAAAAGAAGATTCTCATCAGTCTTGTCGTGAAAGTGGTAATAAATTTTTCGTTAATTGGAATATTTTTGTCAACTAAGTTGATGGAATAAGGAAGTGAAAGGAGAATTTGCTTCTAAAACGGAAACCATGACGGTTGAGGATAAATCTCATCTATTATTCAAGG
Source organism: Ferrisia virgata (assembly GCA_900060175.1). Taxonomy (NCBI): domain Eukaryota; kingdom Metazoa; phylum Arthropoda; class Insecta; order Hemiptera; family Pseudococcidae; genus Ferrisia; species Ferrisia virgata. Next base: position 6,977 of record FIZR01000165.1, on the reverse strand, counting down.
TGATCCTATGAGGAAGAGAAAATTTGGGTTGCATAAAAAAGGGTGTAGTGAGGCTCAAAAAGAGAAGCTTTTCTCTTGTGCAAATAATGCGAAGAATAGAGACAAGGTAACATCTCTTTAATTGAATTTTGGAGCAATTGAGAGCAGCCGGAGCTTGTGGAAAAGAATACGAATATTTGTTGCAGCATATCAACCAGAGATATAGAACTGAAAACATTTCAGTGTCGGTTTTGGTTTTCAGTTTTAGTTTCTGTTTCTGGATTTGTGTATTTTGACTCTGAGTTTCAGTTTTTACCGTACTGGTATCCGTACATTTGATTGCTGCAAGCGAATTTTTGGTTCACTGCTGATGGAACAATGGAAGTATTTCTTTTTCTACATCTGATTTTTGTGACCTTTTTCTTCTCGCTAAAGTTGTGCTTTAAAACGAAGTGTTATGATGATATGTGCAGGGTGCACTATTTTAAAACGCATTCCATGTCAAAATTATCCAAAAAGTAACTTGGATCGTTCGATATCTCTCAAAATTTTTCTACAAGTCCCTCTCTATGGACTAGTGAAAAAAAATCACTGTCGTTCGGGTCATCCTTATAATTTTTGAATTATTGCAATTTTTTGTCAAACTCTTCAGCATTGAAGACTGATATTTTGAGATTGGTTATGCTTAAGATGAATCTATTTGCGCGGTTTTGTGGGTAATTCAAAGGCGATTCGAAAATGATGGTTAAAATTTTGAAAGCTCCAAGTTGAATTTATGAAACGTAAGGTCAACTTTTCATAATGAATGTAAAGGTTGGAAGCGGCCGTTTAGAAATCTGAAAAAATTACAATAGAGGTATCGATTTTTTAAAATGGGATCTCAACACCCCAAGGGGGCATACAGATCTTCAATTTTGGTCAATATTTAAAAAAATGGAAAAAATGAAGTGACATATCGATTTCCACTAATTTAGGGATGTTGAGTTTAAATATCGTCTTATTTTTTCGATCGAACCCCTCTAAACTACCCCACCAGCCCCCGCAATGCGGTCAAAATTCAAAAAAATTGAAAAAATGAATACATATCGGTTGTTACTAATTTAAGGTCGCTGATCTTGAAAATTCAGTTAATTTCTGGATCTCACCCCCCAGTGACCCCCTAGTCATCCTAAGAATAGAAAAATATTCAAAAATGATTAAAAAGCGTGTAGGATATCGATTTCTACTAATTCGGCACCGCTGAGATTGAATATCAACTTATTTTCTTGATCCGACTACGGCATGCTCCGAAGTAGTCCTAAAATTACCAAAAATTTGAAAAAAAAAATGTGTGTACAGGGGAGTCTGATTACGAAAGTTGATGAATTACAAGTAAGACGTGCGGAAGGAAGGAGCATTGAGGATATTACACGTATGAGTGGAAGTCAAAAGGAGGCCATACTGTTAAGTTTCATTTTATAATCACGGTTATCAATGTTATTAACATTAATTGAGACATTTTGAAATGGCTTTTGAAGCTTCTGGGTTGCCAACAACCTACACAGTATAACCAATCTCTTTAAAGTGATCGTTTCCACCATTTGAATTTCTTTATACATCTACTAATCTTGTGTGTTGATTTATGGTGAAGACTGCTTTTCAGATGACCGATAATTTTGCATTATTTTCGGAAGAGATTAGACTTCACAGCTGATTGAAACATATTTCAATAGAAGGCAGTTCAAGGGATGCAGAAAAATTACCTTCCATTTCAATTGTCTATGACAACTTGACTAATTGTTAAAGTTACAACTAATCCTAATCTAATACTTATTCACGTTTTTTGCTCAGATGAAGCACCTACCTGTTCTTCTCCAAGCTGTATAACTGTACACGATACGATGGTTCTCTCGAATGAAATATCCACAAACCGTAGGTAAATAGGTACCAGATAACTCTATCGCACAACTGTCAAGAACACATGGAAGCTCGAATTACGCCACTTATTATACACGTGCACACGTCAAAACACCGGAAACTTACATCTCATTGGGGGAGAAACCCCACAGAATTTAGTTCGCAATTGGCAAAAAAAAAACCTATAACGATTTAACGCGTACCGAAGATCGCAACAATACAGATTCGACGAATTGAGCGCATCGATTACAAAGCTAACAGTACAACCGGAGCACGCTACACAGCGACAAGATTACAAATAATCGTACCGAACGAAGAAAGGTAAACATTGCGGGCGCGAAGAAAACACTACACAGCATAAGATACAGGTACCTACCACTATGCGATCTGCGGTCAGAGTGGGGTAATCGAAGTCGAAGTCGAAGACCAGATTTGTGAATCGTTTTATCGCTCGCCTGACCGAATCCTTTGAATGTTTATTTTACAATACACATTACTTCCTATTCCTTGATCATTTTCCAATAACACACATCTGCCTACCGCTGCCAGTTGCAGTGTAAACCAGTTTACACGGTTGTGCGAAAATAGAACATGTTTTACCAACCAACTGCACTGCAGCGGTCCACAAAACGGACATTGCGGTCTGTGTGGTAAGAAATTAGGTCAATGGACCTTTTAAAAGAATACCTGGTCAATGTACCGAATACTATACGTGTAGGTATATCTACAACCTCCTAATTGTAAACGTAAAGTACGTACCGTTCCCCCCGCCGCAGTTCGTCACGAAGACGAAGACGACCACCACCGTCTCAATAGAGAGTTAAACTGGTTAACCGAATCTAGCAAAGTGATGTCAACGTCGGCTTCGTGTCGATAGCTTGCTGTTTTTTCGCTCGTTTTTTTTTCTTCTTTTTTCTACTTCTTCTTCCTTATTTATCAAATGTACTCGTTAAAGGATTGACGTGTTAACGGATTCTAATGAAGTATGATTGCCCGCCAATTGGCAATGTTTTCCACGTGGTTTCGCGTACACTGCACTCTTATCCTACACCGTAATAATAATAATAATAATAATTGGAAATGTTTACGTTAACGTATCCGAGTAGCTTATGGGAACTGGTTTTGACAGAACAATAAGAAAATTATAAACTCTGTTACCGGATCATTACCTCTATATTAAGTCGATAGTATCTATTTTGATAGGTAATAAGCCTGTCAAGAATTAAACTCTACGTTGATTTGGAATATACCATATACCGTACCTTCCTGCTTCGTAGACATACCATAGCTGTGTATTCCATATTTATATCCTAATATCCTTATTAGTTGTTTACATTCAGGAAAAAAATTGCTTTCGTGTTATGATTAATGTTCTAAACGACTTAGCTTCTTGTCCGTTCACTTCAGCCCATATCGGAAAACGAAATTTTATTCGTACAAATTACAACGTGCCAGCGACGAAACATCGTTTAAATTGTTCGAATAGGTATGAAATGTGGCGACCATTATGAAACAATGGTACAGTTAATAACTCGATCATAGCATTTCTTCGATTACGAAATAATACCATATAAGAGAGGTGATATTTGCAGTGACCAGCGATGAAATTATTCACCATGAAGATCTACCTAGTGCCTACTACCTACCAATGAAAGTAAACTTGCCTAGATGACTCGTAGTTTTTTTTTGCATTGCATTGCATTGCAAATATCGAGGTACCTAAATGTACTTCAAGGAGATCCTACTGTTGATCTTTGTCGTATAGTAAAACTATGGGCAAAGTAGACAACAGAGGGGGGTTATTGGTAAATATTATTTTGGATGACTGTATGGGTTGAAGAAGTTAAAAAGTACAATAGGTAAAGGTACCTGGTAGAAAGATTAGAAATTATTTTAATGTTACCAGAATATCTAAACTGTACCACAACGTATTAACCTATTGAACTTCAAATAATGGATAAGAAGAGAGCAGAAGATCAACCATGTACTTGTAACTAAGTGCATTAGCATTTTCACTTTTGATGTGACGATGATACCACCTACAGGAGTGGCATGGCATGCATAACCTTTATAAATATGAAATGAAGATGGTCTCGATGAAATGGAAAACCATCTTTTAAAGAGGATTACTTATGTAGTTGTCGTTTATTTTGTTCTATGAAATTTCGTATGACAGCGTGTTTGATCCGCTTTATCGTAGAGGATTTCGATTTCACCTTATTCTCTTTAATTTCTTTTTTCTTCTGGTAGGGATTTAATTCATTTTTTTCCCTAACGTGATCAGAGCCTGATGTATTGAGTCTGACTTTATAGCCTTGATTTTCTGTGTTATACTATCGTCTTGCAGTGGATACCGTATGCGGGGGGGGGGGGCAGACCAACAAAATCTATTTGGGAGTCCTAGAAAAAAATTTCGACCATTTTTGACTCTGCCAGATATTTATTTCTTTTTATTCGTTTTATTTTGTATTCCTCCCTCCTCCTTCCGCATCCCACCTGAAACTGAGAATCATTTGTTCAGCTTATAATACCGACCAAAATCAATCAAATTTGAACCATACACTTGGTAATTTCGAATGGATACGACCTTGGGTATAAATTTAGTTATGGTTAAATCATTGGTTTGTACAATTCTTCTCCAAAGTTCATCGTTTTCAAAAAAATTTGTTGAAAGTTTATATTTTTGGTCAATTTTATATTTTTTTCAACATCAGTTTGTGATGTTTGACTAATTTTCTTCAATGTTTTTCATTGATTTCAAACTTTTTTTTTCTGTTTTAAGTCAGTTTTAACCAATTTTTTGGCATTTTTTTCGTGTTTTTTCGATCAATTTTCGACGATTTGACGATTTTTTTTTCATGCCTTAGACAAATTTTTACATATTTTACAACATTTCTTCGTGATTTTTAATTAACTTTCTGCATTTTTTACGCATTTCTATCAATTTTAAATTACCTCTTGGTCAATTTTTACTCATTTTTCAAAATTATTTCGTGATTTCTTATCAATGTTCTGTATTTTTACGTATATCTATCAAGTTTTTACTTAATTTTAGGTGATTTTTAACGATTTTGTTTCATATTTATGGCCAACTTACACGTATTTTTCAACATAATTTCGTGATTTTTGACAAATTTTATTCATTATCGTATTTAATTTTTATCAATTTTTAACAATTTTTGTTCTGTTCTAGGCAAAATTTTCAATTTTTTAGCATCTTTTTGTGTTTTTTGATTAAGTTTCGATGATTTAAAGATTTTATTCTTACGATTGACCAATTTTTAAATATTTTTCAATATTTTTTCATGACTTTTAATCAACTTTCAACATTATTTTACGCATTTCTATCAGTTTTTGTCTCAATTTCCAATTGCTTTTAACTATTTTTGGTTAATTATTATTCGTTCTTCAACATTATTTCGCGATTTTGGATCAATTTTTTGTATTTTTATGTATTTTTTTGTCAAACTTTTACTTAAATTTTGATGATTTTCAAAGTTTTTTTTTTTTTATATTTCTAACCAATTTTCTGCATTTTTACCGCTTTTTATTAAATTTTTATCGAATTTTCTGTAATTTTTAATTATTTTTCAACATTTTTTCATGATTTTTGATAAGACTTGTGCACTTCTTACGACTTTTATTCAATTTCTAGCCAATTTTTGATAATTTTTTAACCCAAATTTCGACAATTTTTAACGATTTTTTTCGTGTTTTTCGAATTTTTTACACTTTTTACGCTTTTTTATCAACTTTTTATCCAATTTTCAGTAATTTTTGATACTTATTTTTTCGTGATTTTCGATCAATTATCTTCACTTTTTATCAATTTTATTCAATTTTTTACGCCTTTTTACCAAATTTCTCTCAATTTTTGATGTTTTTCAAACGATTTTTCCCATAATTAAGACCAATTTTCGCTTGTTTTTCAACATTTTTTCGTGATTTTTGACCAATATTCGGCATTTATCAATTTTTTTAAAATTTTTATCGAATTTTCATTGATTTTTGATCAATTTTCGGCACATTTTACCCAATTTTCAATGATATTTTTTTTAACAATTTTTGATCAATTTTTGGCACTTGAATTTTGGTGATTCTTTAGCATTCTTAATCATATTTTTCATATTCCAAGTCAGTTTTCACCCAAAATTTCGATATTTTTTCGTCGCTTTTGATCAATTTTCCGTACTTTTTACTCGTTTTTTCAAATTTTTATTGAACTTTCATTGATTTTTAACGATTTTTTTCCGTAATTTTTGATCAATTTCTACTCATTTTTCAACATTATTTCGTAATTTTTAATTTATATTTGGCACTTTTTTGCCGTTTTAGTTAACCTTTCACCCAATTTTCGACGATTCTTAATGATGCTTTTCATATTTTAAGTCAATTTTCACCCATTTTTCAACAGTTTTTCGTAATTTTTGACCAATTTTCTACATTTTTTTAGCTATTTTTAAAATTTTTATTGAATTTTTATTAATTTTTAACGATTTTTCTCATGATTTTTGATCAGTTTTCTGTATTGTTTACATAATTATTTCTGTCAATCATTTACCCAATTTTCACATACGTAACATTTTCATATGAATGGTTGAAATTTTACATGCAGATGTATGTAGTAATGATCCTTGGTACACCTTTTGTGTTGTTTCAACTCCCCTCCCCCCTCAACCTCCCCATAGCACCCAAAACCTAACATTTTTGTGTAGTTTTTGTCATTTTTTGAGTTGGTTTCAAGCATATTTCCCCTCTAAATTGAGCTAAGATGTTGAAATTTAGTATGTACATTTAGAGAGGTTCCTAGATCAGCTTTTTGGACGTTTCGACCGTAATCTCCAATATGACGGTGTACCCTCCCCACTGATTAAGAAAAGACATCCCACAGCGTTTCTTTTCTTTACTTCATAAATGGAACATTTCACGTGACTTTAATGTACTTTTATAATATTTTATTAGTTTTTTTTTAAATAAATTTATGCAAGGTCTATGGCAAGGTAGACTTTATTTGAAATTCCTACAGTAAACCATTACTTTCCTTTCTTGATAATATTTGGACTCGCCCCCCCCCCCCTTATTGGGATGATGGGAGGGCATCG
>FIZR01000160.1:84681-163010 GCA_900060175.1 Ferrisia virgata | reverse complement strand
ACAGTGGCTGATTTCATTTTCCAATGTTTACGGTCATTTTTCGACCCTTTATACCTAATATTTTGTAAAATTTTCACCCTCGCTTCGCTCAGGTTGTACCTATACGGTTACATTTTCTGACACATCGAAGGAAATTTGAATCCTGTAACCCTCCCTTTCACCTACTGAAATGGACCACACATTTTTGTCACGTGTTAAAATACAGATGAAAATATTTAGATATTGAGAGGAGGCTTGTATCAAAACTAGTCGGTACTTGACTTACATGGGAGTAAACTCACATCCAAGGAAGGGAACTTTTGGGCTTTGGCTTTCCTAGAATTTTTTTTGAAGAATAAATTTAAAGCATGCCTTTTTGCGGAATGAATCAATCTTTGGCATTTAAAATTTATTGATGTACTAGCGCACCATTTTTTGACCCTCTATTCCTAATGTGATTTTATGATCTTAGGATGAAATTTCGAGGAAAATCAATTAACTTAGACCCTGGTAGGTTTTATGATTTCAAGGTGAAATGTTGAGGAAAATTAAAAAAATTGACTCTAGTTGATTTTATGATCCTAAATGTTGAGAAAAATAAGTTGACTTTGATTTGACTCCGAACGATTTTATGATTTTGAATTAAAATATTGAAGAAAATTTGTTTGAAGTTGATCCATCAGCAGTTGACCTTCACCCTGTATTGATTTTATGATTTCAAGTTGAAATGTTGTGGAAAATTGGCTGACTTTGACTCCGGTAGGTTTTATGATTTTGGGTTGAAATTTTGAGGAAAATCGAAGATGTTTAAAGTTGACCCGCCAACAATTGGCTTTGATCCCGAATGGTTTATGATTTCTAATTGAAATTTTGTGGAAAATTGGTTGACTTTGACTTCAGTAGGCCTTATGATTTTAGGTTGAAATGTTGAGAAAAGTTGAAGATGTTTAAAGTTAACCCATCAATAGTTAACCTTGACTCTTGGCTGGTTTTATGATTTTAAGTTTAAATATTAAGGAAAATGAAAAATGTGTAATAGCGCATCCCACAGTTGACCCGTCAACAGTTAACCTTGACTCTGGTTGATTTTATGATTTCAAGTTGAAATGTTGTGGAAAATTAGTCGACTTTGATCCTGAATGATTTTATTATTTCAAGTTGAAATGTTAAGGAAAATTAATGATGCTTAAAGCTGACTCGTCAACTGTTGACCTTGACCATGGATTGATCTCATGATTTCGAGTTGAAATGTTGTGGAAAATTACTTGACTTTGATCCTGATTGATTTTATGATTTCAAGTTGAAATGTTAAGGAAAATTAATGATGCGTAAAGCTGACTCGTCTACTGTTGACATTGACCATGGATTGATTTCATGATTTCGAGTTGAAATGTTGTGGAAATGATTTTCAACTGAAATGTCATGAAAGAATAGTTGGCTTTGGCCTCAGTAGGCCTTATGATTTTAGGTTGAAATGTTGAGGAAAATGAAAAATTCCTAATAGCGCATTCCACAGTCAACCAGCCAACAATTAACCTTGACCCTAGCTGATTTTATGATTTCACGTTGAAATATCGAGGAGGTGTGAGAAAAATTATTTGTTGAGAAACAGTGATTATAAAAGTTGAATTTATATCGACAACGTAATAAGTATCAGAAATCACATTACTCTTTGCGGTGCAAACGCACCAAGTATTTTACTATCATTATTTTAACAATTCTCCTGAATTTACATCTAATTGTCCAACACATACGGAGATACTTTCAATAAAACATACTTGTATTAAATAAAACATGATTTTTTTCATTATAATCAGTATAACGGTATTTTTTTTTTTTTTAGAAATGGCCCCTAAACATAGACATAGTTTTTGGTGTGAGTGACGTGATAACGTTGAACACCAATCAAATTGCAGTAGAAAAAGGAAATGTGCCATCTGATCCAAATGATGAAAGTGAATTATTACGTCTGCCAAAAATATTTTATCGGATTGTAGGACATCATATACACATTCCTAGCAATGTTGACGATGCTAACGATCCGAAAGATATTAAAATCGGTGAAAACGATGAAAATGATGATGTTAATATTGCTGATGAGGATGATGATGGCGATATAAAATCCTATTATATTGCTGTCATCGTACACAATGACCCTAATGCAACTGAAACTGATAGAATTTGCTCGCAGCAAAAAAATCTCGATGACGAATGGAAATTTATAACTAATTATAATTCCAAAATTGGTATGAGTTACACTTGTGTACTAAATAATGAAATTAACGAAAAACTAGGAGCATATGAGGAAATTCCTGACGATTCGGCGAATATTTTGTATTTATCTCAATTTTTCCATTATGATGAGAGTCTAAGTTCCACCGATGTGACAAACATTGTCCACGATGAAAAGAAAAAGCTATTCGGTTAGAAATTACAAGTAAATAATTATTTTTAATTTTTAATTCGAGTTTATTTGCTTTATATTTTAATATTCATAAATTCAAAATTAAGGTACTGGTTTTTTTTTTTTTTTTTCTTTAATGCTTAAGACGTTGCGTTGTAATTATATTAGAGTAATTTTTATATCAATAGGTACGCCCGAGATAAATTGTTGAACTGATGAAAATTATATTAAAATTTTATGTCAATTTCTTCAAAAACTTTCGCAACAAAATAAACGCGCCGTCTGGTGATCTTAAAAGCAACTCGCAAATTTTCTAGGTACTCGGTAGGTACTTCTTAACTCTTTTTCAGCTTATTTGCTTCTCATCAAAGCATTTTGTGCACCTGCGAACTTCGCAGAAGGTGTTTTCATAAGTATACCCCGAGCCTGTCTGTTTAAGAAGCCTTGTACGTAGAAGATGTACCTGCGTTTAATGAAATGCACGTGGCTTCTTGTTATCCTTTGTTTAGGCTTTTTTATCACGTGTTCGTTTCTGCTAGTTTTAATTATCGATATTTATGTGTCTTTCGGTTTTCACATTCAATTCTGTAAGTTTAAATGAAAGAATATGTAAGAGTTGGTTCGTCGGTTGGTGTAAAGATGATGATAAAATATTTCACAGATTATTTTTCGCATTAAAATACTACTTAGGTGGATAACACATGCCACATAGATGGGTATAAGAAACTACACAAATACTTTGTGTTATGCATTTCGCATATTCTACGTATATATTTTTCAAGCCTTTATGCATCGGTTTGATTGATTTTCGACGCGATACAGGTGGAATGTTTATTCAGTTGGTTGACAACATATGCGCAGATAATCTTCACAATTTCAGTTTTGACGATAATGCGCAAGCTTTCAGAAGACTAGTAATATTTTAATCAATTTTTGTCTATTACTTATCGTACTGTGAAGGATTATTTTCAAAATGCTGATCTCCATAATTTGGTATATTTTATGTATTTTACCTTGGTATTGCACGACGGTACATTCATTCGAAACAACAACGAAAAAAGGTAAGCGCGAATAAATTTACCAATAAGGACCTCATTCATATATCTACGTGTATCGGGCCAAGCTCCGTATACGTGTATTGAAATCCACTTATATAACTTGATACGAGAAATCGACACTCGAACGATACTCAACATTCGATGAACACACTCGACCTTCGTGTTTTCCCAGCATCCTTCACAGCTTTAATTTTCAATCAACGAACCAAACAACTAGACGAATTAAGCGTAGACGAGTATGAAAAATGCCGACACTGTTTGATCGCCTGCCCAGCCGACTCCGAACAAGATGCGCAATTTAATGAGAACGTTTCGATTAGTAAAAACAGCGTATTTGTGAAAAAAGTAATCGACGAGAATTATGAATATGCAAAAAATATCGAGCTGCATGTTTGTAAAGAGCCCTTTAAACCCTCGATGGTTTACGACGACAAGATGAATACCTACGAGATTGGTTATGAGGTAGGGTGAAATTCTATGCTTTCCTCGGCCTTTACGTATTCACAGGGTGGCTTTAATTCTTTCCACTTATGCTTATACGATTGTATTAGCATGTTGAAAAGTGTGATGTTGATATTAATGTTTTGCAGCTGTACTACAGTGAAGGAGAAACAACCATGCAGTGTGATAAATATGATGACTATAAATCGGTAACACGTATTTGGCATTTCTACTCAGTAGAAACGATCTTATCGCAGGTTATTTTAATTCGATATTATTTCATTTTGCAGATTTTTCCTGAATTGTTGAATGCCACAAATCGAAGTGAAACTTACGTCTCATTAAATGTAACCAAGCGTAAATTAAATAAAAATACAGAATTCATTTTTTCTGATGGTTCTATAAGAGTAAGTTCAAGTACGTCACTAGAGTTAGTCTATTTTTTATGAAATTTTATTTATCTTATGTCTTTGTATTCATTTTTCAGGTATTTTACTGGATATCGGTCTTATCTTTTAAATTTATACGTTCTAAGTATCAAATAAAAATAAATTTCAAAAGCGATGTTGTCGAAAATCATGTAACTATGATCAAAGGTTGCACAATTTATGATCTGGGACGAACGTTGTACCAATCAGAGAAAGAAGTGAATTTCTTCTCTTCGAAGGTAATACTTGGTAAATATATACTTCATATAGATGTAAGCCAAAGTAGAAAGAATCGAAAAAAAAAATGTTTTGGAGGTTTCCAAATCAACTTTTTTTCTTCGCTAAATTTTCAATTGATTTTTTTTTTAAACATAAAATGGTAAGTACAAGTAAGGGGAAAGGTACTGTAATAACCATGAAATCGACTTGAAAAACTTAAAGTGGCTGATAAAGGGTTCCATTTTTGAACTGACTTAATAAAACATTTATTGCATCTTAAGCCTACTTGAAGTATCATGCGTTATCTGTTATCTTTGGTCTGATTTTCTATGTCATATTGTCAATGAAAACCAGGCTATTATAGTTTACCCACCAACGGAAGTTCGGGGTGGAAGGATGGTCGATTGGCTCAGTTTGGCGACGGATTAAATATATATGAGTGGGGATGACTTTGGGTGAAAATTCAGTTTTTCCCCATTCTAAGGGAGGGGGCCCTGAGGGCCCAGAAACACAAATTTTGTTTCTTTGTCGAGTCAATCGATAAAGAGTCTAAAGTTGTATAACATATCCGAAAATCAACTTCCTAGTTCAATTAGAAGAGGAGATATGAGGGGTTTTCTCTTTTTTGACCTTGAAAAAGGGCTGTTCTTTCCATATCTTCCCACTAAATTGAGTTAGGAAGTTGAAATTTGGTATGTATATTCAGTAGGGAGCTTAGATGTGCCTTTTGAAATCCTTACTTTTCACCTTTATTGTACTCCCTCACAGCCCCAGAAATGTGTTTTTTGACAGGTTTTCTCATTTTTTAAGATTTTTGAATTTGTTCCTCTCATAACTATCCTCCAAATAGAGAGTTGAAATCAGGTATGGACATTCAACGGAACCCTAGTTGTGCCTTTTTGGAGTTTCGATTTTTCAGCCCTATTACACCCCCTCACAGTGCTGAATTTGTGTTTTTTTGGTCGTTTTTTCTAATTTCTAATTTTTGTTCCTCGCATAACTCCTGTACAAATTGGGTTAAGAAGTTGAAATTAGGTACGTACAGTCAGTAAGGACCCTAGATGTGCTTTTTGAAGGTTTTTACTTTTTAGTCCGATTGAACCTTTTCTATCCTCAACGCTGATTAGCAATTCTCATAATGATCTATAAGGTAATTTCAAATTTTCCAAAGACCAATCAGAGCTCGTATTAATGATATTAAAAAAAAAGTATCGCCTCACAATGCTTTTTGAGCCTTTTTTTTCATGAATTACAAAGATATGCGAATTGCCCACTAATGGAATAAAAAAAGGAGCGTTTCGGGATGTTTTTTCTAGAACAGTGGCGGTGCTGCGAGTAGATATTGTAGTGAATGTATACCAAATCTCAACCTTTCAGATTAAGTTGGAGGGAAGTTATGCGAGCAACGAACTCAAAAACTAAGAAAACCTGCCCAAAAAACCACATTTCGCTGCTGTAAGGAAGAGCAATCGGTCTGAAAATTCGAAACCTACGATTATTACCTGTTAGTAATGAAAACTTCTCTCCTAATTAACTTAGGAGGCTGATTTTTGGATATGTTCTGCAACTTTAGATGGTCTATCGATTGGTTCAAATGGAACAATTTTAGCGATTTCAGCCCTTCAGCTAATCTCCTCCAAATTTGGGGATAGCTAAATTTTGACACGATATCTCAAATTTGATCGATTTTTATTGGCATCGAGCTGAACAAATGATTTTTAAGTTTACAGTTAAAATGATGAATAATAATAATAATAAAACTAATTTTCCTCAACGTTTTACCTTAAAATCTTAAGATCAACCAAAGGCTGAGGTCAACTGTTGACGAGTCAAATGATGACGGGTCAACATTTATTATATTTGTCAAACATAATCCAACTGTTGATGATCAAGATGTTAATAGCTCAGAATAGTTGACCATCAATGTTAAGGCCTTCAAAATCTGAGCAATCTGGATGTTGACTGCCTGGATTTTGATGGTCAACTGTAGAATGTGATATTAAATATCTTTTGATGTTAACATCTGACATCGCCAAAAATCATTGTAATGGTCATCTAGGACCCCAAAACGAATTTTGTTGATGGAAAAATCGATCGAGTGTGCTCGGAGAAAATAAATTTGTGTGGAAAGCGCGAAAGCTACATTTTTGATTGTATGATCCACTTGTAACAGAATGAAAAATAGCAAATGTGATAAAAATTCACTGTTTACTACGTGCATAACTGGTCTCTCTCTTCTTTTTTCCCTCTCCGATAAAAAATTGTGTGTACCTAAGAGCAAATGGCTGTGGTGAGTCTGCTATAATCTCTCTGAAATTAACTTATTGTAAGTATGTTCACGCTACCATTGTCTTAGATATCAGAGAAGCCTGAGTCAAGTCTCGTACAAGCACAAGTAATACCAATCATGTTTCTGCATACTACAGCAGCTAAACTTGCCACTTGTACCCCTATGAACATTATACCAGTTTGGGACATCATCCTGACTGAGCGATTGAAACTAATTGATCAATATTTGTATACGATATTTCGGGTATGATATTTTCCATTTCCTATCTTTGAGGATATTTATGTATGGTGGAAGAATTTTTTGAGTACAAATTTTGAAAGGTTAGTTTAGAACCAACATTTTATAAAAATTAAGAAAATGTATCGCATCAAGATATAAATTTTTCACTTTGCGGCTTCAAAAATGAAAAATAAATTGAATTATACTGCTACAGGCATTATTGGCAGGAATATTACATTATATTTATCTTACAGATGTGGAGCCCAAACGTAAATATAATTTTTGGCGTAAGCGGTGCTCTCAAAGTGAAAATAGAAAATTTAGAGAAACCATCGAAGTACGAAACAATCTCAATTCCAAAACTGATTTATCGTATCGTCGAATATCGTAAACCCACCAATGATCCTTACAATATGTACTACATTGCCATCATTATTCACAACAACCTTGCTACCAAAATTTCCCAAAAAGAAAGACTATGTCAGTTTCCATCCACCAGTTGGGATGCCATAACCAATGAGAAATCCGAAAGCGGTTTAAGCTACGCATGCGCTTTGCTTCCAACTGTTAATAAGAAATTAGGCGCATATGATAAATCTGAATTAGGTTCAGAGTTTCGTAATACTTTACAACTGAATATATTTCCATTAACTAGAAAAAAAAACGATTCAGGTTTGCCATACGATGATGTAAGGGAAAGTATTACGAAGAAAATGAAAGAATTTTTTCCCGAATCAGGGGTATCGAAAAATTAAATTTGTCGTTTAAGTTAAAATTCGTGTCTAGTTAAAATAAATATACCTACGTCATTTATTTAATGTTTGATTGTAATCCTTACTGATTGATTTTTTTAACATTGTGATCACTGGAGTACGAATGTGGAGAAGATATTCATTTATGCCTGATTCGGAGATGACATGATTTTATCAAGAAATTAAATGTTAAAAATTTTGAAAATAGTTATATTTCTGTATTGTTCTGATACAGACGCCTGCGCGTAGAAAAAAACTTCCAGATGTTTCTAATGACGTTTATAGGAATATTTATTACGATGATAATTACTACAAGTCAAACCAATATGGTTTTATTTTCTACTAGAATTTTTCAGGTGGAATGTTCGTTCAAGACTGTTTCAATGTTTTCGAATTATACGTGTTTTACTTACGTGTGCTTGCCTATATTGTGCGGATTTTCTCTCGTCATTTGATACTTCCTAAAAACTAATTTATTGTGGTAAAATATGAAATTGATATTATTCAACATATTTTTATTGCACATTGGAAAATTGTTTACATGTGATGCATTTGAAGCGTCAGGAGTACCCCAAGGTCGTCCAAAGGATCCAATTAAAACATCGCGATTGCAACAAGGTGAGTATGACAGGTGATATTAAAAAAATTCTCTTTAATTTGTGCATGTTTTTTTGAAGGTATGTATTTTTAATGGCATTGATTTTTTATTAGCTTTAATTTTTAATCAACAAATTCAGAAACTCGATGATATACATGATAGTGAAGGACGGGCTAATTGTCCATGCTGTATAATAGCTTGTCCAGCAGAAACTGAGGAAGAAAAAATAATAAATCAGCAATCGACCCTCAGTAAGAACAGTATTTTTTCCAAAACATTAAACAAAAAATCCCAACCAACAGAAAGTATCCGAACGATAATTTGTAAGGATTATGTTAAACCAGCGATACTTTTCAATCAAACCACACAAACCTTCGAGACTGGTTATGAAGTTGGTATAATTTTTACTAACCATTAAACTATTTTCAAGAACCTACTCTTTTTTGATTGATTTGTGTGTTTGGTTCGTAGCTTTATTACGAAGAAGAAAATTTTGATTTAAAAAGTGAAAAATATTTTTTCCAAGACTTTAAACCGGTAAATAATATTTGAATTAAATGATATTCGTCATGAAGTGGATTTATCATAAATGGTACCCATGTAAAAAAACCATTCTAGTATAATATTAAAAAATTAGTGTGGTTTCCTAGTGAGGCTTTGTTCATATTAATTTACTACATCTCATTGCCACTGAAAAGTTTTGGTCAGTATAACATTTGAATAGTAAAATATTACTGGGTGTAGTAAGTGACTACTACGTGAACACTTTGCATTAATAAATATCTACTAAAACACTACTACTGTATGATGAAAAACCACTGTTTAGTACGAAACCAATTACCAAGGCACTACTAATATGTGCTGGATAACTACTCAAAATTACAGTTCTATAGTAAATCACCATTGTTCTTAGTGCGATTTTTCTGCATGGGGCTCTCCTACATTAACATTTTAATTCCAATGTGCAGATTTCAGAAGTCTCAGAATATTCCATGACATCACCAGTAAAAAGTAATGATGCAAAAAAATCTTTTGTTTTATCCAACGATCGTATTTTCGTGAGTATCCCATATCTATTTTATATTTTTAAAATTTCAATCAAGATAGTCGAGCAAGATTACTTTTATACAGACATTTTACTGGGTATCAGTTTTATCGTTGAAATTTGACTCGTCTAAATACCAAATACGAGCTACTATAAAAAGTGATGTAGTCAACGATTATCGCTATCGTGGAATACAGAAATGTTACTATTATGATTTGGGCTATGAATTATACGGATCTGAATTAGCTAAAAGTGTGAATTTATTCAACTTGAAGGTTCGTGGAGTTATTTTTATTTTTTTCGTTAACTCACCCTCTTTGATGAAAATATTGTGCGATGAATTCAAAAAAAATCTATACAATTTCAGTTCAGCAATCAAGAAGAGATGTTTGAAAGCGTATACATACGTCCTGAATTAAAACCAGAGCAGCAGAATGGAGTTTCCCAAAATCAAAATCAATCTGAATCACCATTTGTCCAATCCTACGGATTAATTGAGGGAACACATTTAGTCCCATTGATGTTTTTGCACAGTGGAACAGCAAAGTTAGCTTCGTGCACTTTTTTGAATATCATACCTGTCTGGACTGATATTATTCGTGGGCAGTTGAAACTTGTGGATCGATATTTATATACGATATTTCGAGTATGTAAGCAGTGCTCATTACATACTTTTTGATGAGTAATCCAATATTTTCAGAGAAATGTTACTTTTCAGTTTAATGTTGGTTTTCATTTGTTTTCCTCTTCTTCCGAAATCTATCAGTCAAATAGGTCTCAAGTCGCCTGAAATCTATTGTACTGCTATCCTTTGATACACTCTAGTGGGTAAGGCCAACACGAAGGTATTCTCTATGCCTGTAGTATTAGAATGGTTTCTAGGGAGGTCTTTATTGAGCTTTTGTGTACTAGTTTCCCGTTGCTTTCTATGCTATCTATAGCAAACTCACCACATCGAGAACCGGGTTTTTACAACCTTGAGTTCAACAGTGGGCCTCAAGAAGGCACTCAAACCAGTTACAAGCTTTTTGATTCTGATAATAGACAATGTGCTGTCTAATTATCTTTGTTGTAACTGGTAGTGCTTGGAACGTAAGCGTGTAATAGTTGTTAAATGCATGCAATGGATTACTTGTTTGTTTTGCCCATAGTTGGATTTGAACCAACGACCTCTCGTTTAGTGAGCCGCGGTTCAACCCCTACATCACACTGGCACTTATATCTAAAAGCATCGCCATTTTATTTAAGAAAACATTATTAATTATACATTTTTTCTTTTCCATCCTGTAAAATTTTCAATCTCCATTGACACCTGCATACTTACTCAAGCAGCACAGAGCTATCAATACTGACACAAATTACCATATCATCTGTTTTTTACAGAAATGGAGCCCAGAAGTAAACATAATATTTGGTGTAAGCGGGAAATCAAAAGTAAAAGTAACGGAGAGTAGTTGGATTAAATCAGAAGGCACTATGAAAATCAACACCAACGAACCATATGAATTCTCATTTCCAAAATTAATTTATCGAATAGTAGAATACGGAACTCCTCAGAACATGTCTAACGCAGTTATTGTGATCCATAATGACCGCACTGCATCCAAGAAGGATAGAATATGTGAATATCCAAGCGCTGGTTGGGAGACTATCACTAATGACGATCCTAAAAAAGGCCTGACCTATGTTTGCCCTCTGATTCCTGATGTTAATAAACAGCTAGGCGTGTATGATAAACTTCCATCCGGGTTTACTAAGACTTTAAATTTAGCTGTGACCATTGTGAGAAAAGTAAATGACCAAGTGAAGTATACTGATGAGAGGAAAAACGTTGAAAATGAAATGAAGGAATTATTTCCCGAAAGAAAATCACCCGATTCTGAACTGGATCCTGTTACACCAGAGTCCAAACCTGAGTCTGAGAATGTGCCCAAATCTGAGTTCAAGTCTGAACCAGACTCTAAGCCCAAAGCACAATCCAAGCCTGAAGTCGAATCTACACCAAATGTAGGAGTTCAGTATGAACCATGGTCTAAACCCGAAACACAATCTAAGCCTAAACTTGCACCTGAACCTTATGTGGGAGTTGTGTATGAACCACAATCCAAACTCAAATCAAAGTCTCAGCCTAAAGTCGTATATATACCATATTCTGGAGTTGAGTATCCACCAGGGTTCAAACCTAAGACACGATCTAAGGCTAAACTCAAATCTACACCTAATCTAGGAGTTGAGAATGAACCAGATACCAACCAAAAGTTACAATCCGAGCCTAGACTGGAATCTACTCCTAATCTAGGAAAAGAGAATGAACCAAATTCCAAACCAAAGGTACTATCTGAGCCTGAACATGTATCTGCACCCAATCTAGGAGTTGAGTATGAACCGGATTCCAAACCAAAGGTACCATCTGAGCCTGAACGTATATCTACACCCAATCTAGGAGTTGAGTATGAACCGGATTCCAAACCAAAGGTACCATCTGAGCCTGAACGTATATCTACACCCAATCTAGGAGTTGAGTATGAACCGGATTCCAAACCAAAGGTACCATCTGAGCCTGAACGTATATCTACACCCAATCTAGGAGTTGAGTATGAACCGGATTCCAAACCAAAGGTACCATCTGAGCCTGAACTTGTATCTACACCCAATTTAGGAGTCGAATATGAACCAGAGTCTAAACCCAAGATACAATCCAATTCTGAACTCGAGTCTACATCAGAGCCTGATTCTAAATTTGAAGATCTGCCTGAATATGGATTCAAAGGAAACTGTAAATTTTGGCTTTTTGATGATGAGCAATGGGCAAAATTTTTGAATGACGCTTACTTTAGTTACAACAATGGTATAACCGTTTAATAATTTTGTATTTTTGATCGATTGGTATGTATAATTTTTAATGTTGAAAGACGAAGAAGGTAAACTATCTAAACTGTAAAACAATAGCAAAGTCAACATCATTCTTGGATTCATTAAAGAAAATAAAGTCTATGTGGACTATTTCCTTATTATGTACTTGTATTGACTAGAAATATAACTACAAGGACAATTCAAAAAGCACGTGGACAATTGCCGCAGCTTGGCGTGTAATTATGCTATCGAGTTTGATTTGGCGCCATTCGAAAGAGAATCTCTTCTACTATTAATTAAAACATATTAGAGGTTTATAGGCACAATGGTTCCCAAACTACGTTCATTTTAGTGAGATGTCTCCATCAAAACTTGGCAGATTTTCTTTGAAGCCGAAAAACATGCAAAAAATCGCCAAAAAAACGTTTTATTGCCATAATCGAAACATTAGCCGCGTTCTTCAAGTACATTAGAGTCAGAAAATTTGTCCTTGTGATTCATATGTAAGTTCGACCATTGACCATAAAGGTATCTTGAGAATTTTGAGTACCAATATTAGTGTTCCACTCTTCAATTATTCTGTATCAGCTGCTGTGATCAATTTTAAAATTCTTTATCTCATTTCAATAAACGTTTCATAATTTATGTTTGGAAAAATGTCGCGAAAGTAACACCGTTCAATGTACTCCTATAAAATTCATTAGGTACCTCTTTTTTATAAGATGAGGTGAATTTCCATTATCCACCCATCATATAAAATGTGCCTCATACTGATCGTTTGAATCTCGTATTTTCTATGTGAGTATGTGAGTAATATTTGACAACTGTTCATCCGAGATGATTATGCTAGTAGATGTATCACGTTGTACATGGGTATGTTTAAGTTCCTAGTACTTCCATACCATGTTTCAGTGTTATGGTAAAACTGAACTCATAAAATCTAAGTGTTATTCGTTTTTTCACTGCAGTAGTATGAATCACCTTCATACGTTTAGTTTTTTTATTTAAGTGATTTATATGACTGACATCGTACAAGAAACGTTTACATAGCTGTTGAAATGATGAAAAAGTAGAAATGTAGGCTGCAGGTGCGTATTCATCATAAGTTTCAAATTTCAGTTCTCAATCTCGAATTTTCTTCAGTTGATGTGATTGAGATCGATGCTAACCGTATTTTCAATTATTTAAAATCAGTGCAACAAGTTTTCAACTTGAAATGAATTCGTTCCCAAGTTTTATATTCTGTTTATCAGTTTGGTTTTCACTCTGCACAATTGAAACAAAATCAGAAACTGGTATGTTAATTTTTAGTTTCAAAATTATTTGAGAAAAAAAAATTGTTTCAATTCTTTTTAAAAATCAGCATTAATTCATCATTCTCATTTTATTTATTTAGGTTTACTTTTCGAAGCGAAAACCGAAAAGCTCGACGAAATAAGGAGAAAATTTGATGAAAATGAAGATTCTTCACTCATGGTGGCTTGTCCCGCAAAGTCTGAATTGGAACTACAATTCAACCAGGATTTTTCCAATACTAAAAACAGTCTGTTTGTGAAAACAATTCACAAAGGCAAATACAAAGATTATGTTGACCGTGTTCAGACAAATATATGCGACACTTCTTTTGAAGCAAAAATGGTTTTTAATAAAAGAAAATCAACGTATGAAACTGGATACGAGGTAAGGTTAATTTTTTCACCAAACAGTAATAAGTTTATTCTGCTTGTGTAAAAGAGGATCTTTAAAAATCGTGATTTTTCTCTTAAAGTTTCTCTATCCAGAAGGGGCTGTTGATCTAAAATGTAATAAGTACTATGATCTTGTAGAGGTAAGCTACCTATGTGAAATTTACTTTTATAATCACTCTTGGCATATAAAGATTGTGTTTGTCTTAAGTCAAAATGCTTATCTATTGAAGTCTTTTATTTTTATGCTTTATTGTAGGAAAATTCTGTAATTAAAAAAGTTGATGTCTTAGTTGATAATTGGCAGACCATCTTTAAAAATGTCAAGTTTGTTCTACCCGATGGACAGACTTTGGTATATGTGATTTCAAATAATTTTTTTGTATATTTGTGAAAAATCTTTTATACGTATCAAAATGTCTTTTGTAGCTATATTATTGGGTGTCTGTATTATCGTTCAAATTTAATCCAACTTATCGCCAAATACGAATTAATTTGAAAGGTGATATCGTTAACGACCATTATACCCTTACAATGGATGATTGCGAAGATTACGACTTAGGAGAAGAGTTCTTTATTGATTCAGAAAAAAATCTTTATCCATTTTCTACAGAAGTACATTCCATGTTTTAATAAATCTTCATTAAAAAGAAATCGTTGCTATTAAATATAAATTTTATAGCTTGAACAAGGTGAAACCAATGTTGAGTCATTAAAAATAGTTAAAACACCTGTGATGCCGACAATGTTTCTGCATACAAAGGCTGGAAAAATCGCATCTTGTACCGCATTCAACACTATTCCAGTTTATAAGGGTGTTCTTGATGGACGGCTGAAATTTGTTGATCAATATTTGTATTCTTTATATAAAGTGAGTTCCTCTATCTTCATTATCCATTTAATATTTTTATTTCTTTTCGTTGTCGCCAGCTTCCAAATAACTTTTTTGTTAAATTTGTCATCCTCATTCAAAATATGATGTGAAAAAGAATAACTTGCACACGTTTCAAGTGTTTTATTATGTTTATAGCTTCACAGTTCAAATATGAACATAATTTTTGGCACAACTGATTTAAAGAAGAAAGAAGAAGAATCGTCTTCGGAATCAAACGATGAAAAAATAATAATGCCTGACATAATATATCGCGTTGTGGAATATATTGTACCCATGGCATCAATCACCTCTAACTTTTATATAATAATTATTATTCATAATGATCTCAATCCAATTGAGAAACCAATTTGTATTAACAACATTCCTACTTGGGAAGCCATAGATGACAATGAAAACCCAAAAACTGATGGCACGAGTTACGCATGTGCCACGACTTGGGATATTTTCCAGAAATTGGGAGCGTTTGATGAAAGAATTACCACGTTGTCGGGCGATTTGCGTTTGAACGAGTTTGTAACTGAAATTGATCCCAATACAGGCGTGGCTAAGAAGTCTAATATCTTAAATGATATTGCAGCTGAGATGAAAAAGTTATTCGGAGTGGAGGTTAAAAAATATTGATTGTGTGGTAAATGAGTAACTTTTATTATTAAAATTAGCTTGCATCTGGATCCCTGCAGTTTTACGTTGCACTTTTCGTTTTGAAATTCATTTTTACTAGTAAGTAAGTACTCAGATAAATAAACATGAGGAATTACATTACGGTGAAGTGAAAAAAAAACGTACCTTGGATTTTGACCAAACTCAGGCCGAGTGGTTGGCTTCGGATTGAAAACCCTTCATACAAAATTTCGCGCCTTTAGCTCAAAGGGATTGAATCTATGAGTTCTCAAAGTAGTCATTTTCGAAAAAACACGTTTTTCAGCATGTCGCATCCACTCCCATAGTGTACAACCCCATCCACAGAGCTAAGAAGATTTTTTTCAAGTTTCAGTATCTATCTAGTACCGTGACAGTTCGATTACAGACCATAAAAGTGTAAAATATTGTTCTGTTTTACAATTATTTCCCAACTTGGGCAGCACTGCTATGAAAATTTATCAAAGTACATATTTTGACCTAAATCCATTTTTCTGAGCTAAAAAACACTTTTGAGCGCAAATATGAAGTAATAATAAGTTATTCAATTACATTTTTTTCGAACCAAAAAAATTCTATTTTTGCGATTTTTAACTTTTTAACTACCTGGAAGTGGACCAAACGTGGTGTTGGATCGAATTTAATTATGCCAGATGTTAACAGTTAAATTAAAATCGTATGTTTTTAGCTCTGTGGCTAGTGTGGTACCCTATTTTTGGGAAGAGCAGGATGAAAAACTACATGATTTTTTTTAATGACCCTAGTTTTAGAACTCATAGTTCCACCTTTCTTTGAGTTGGGAGCACAAAATTTCGTATGGTGAGTTTTTAACTCAAAGTTAACCACCTGATTTGTTTGGTCCAAATTTGAGGTATTTTTTATCCACTCCACCCTAAAATACATATTTAAAAATTTGATTTTTATTTTATTAATAAGGTACATGTAATCAGGTTTTTTAGATAAAAAAAAACTCGCGAACTTCAGGAAGCACATATTTAAGGATAAGAGTTTTATTTTATTAATAAGGTGGCTGTAATCAGGTAATGCTATTAAAAATTGTTATGATTGTGATAATCAAGATTCCAACTAACACAACTGTAAAAATAGTAAGTAAGCTTAGTTATCAAAATTTCACAAATATATTTGACCCAAAAAAATAGATAAATTTAGAAGAGAAATGTACATTTTATCATCATAGTGCGTAGTTTTGATTTTTTTTTTGTCTGGACAGTTTTTTGTACTGGTTTTGGCACATTTATACTCTCTAAAAAAAAAAAAATAATCGCGTATAAGTTCGATGAAAAAAAAACAAAACATTCTCCTTGCCCTGGTCCAGGATTTAACTGGCCCCACTTTCAGGGTCAACGACCTAGCCCGCTATTACGCCTTTTAGTCTTCTAGACAGTACTGATTTTAAGCTACATGAGGGCAAACTCAGTATGCTGTCATATGACTTGACTGAGTACCCTCATCATGCAGTCTCAACGGTGCTGCTAAGGCTTGAAAAAATGTCTCAAAGTGGCAAGACATTGGTGTGCTACCAAAGCTGGGTCAAGTGCCACAATTGCAGCTGACTCACCTCGTCGTAGCTCTTGTAGGATAACGTTTACAAGAGCTAGATGGAGTCTGGTGTCATTACACGACACCCCGTCAGCAAGCAAGCATACAAAATTAAGTAAATACGATACTAATACCAATCTGCTACTGATTGGAAAAATATTCTTCAAATTATTCATACTAGAATACACTGTACTCTGTGAGTGGAACTCACCTTTCTCTTTAGAATGATTTGTGACTTTTATCCAAACTACTTGTTTACATCTAGTTATCAAATTGTACACTTAAACTTGGTAAACATCTGCAGTAACTGGCCAGTGATATCTACTGTCACATAGCCAACAATAATTGTACGCTAAGAGAAAATTATTTTACATAACTATGAAGCATACATTTTTTGGACCCAAAGAATTTTTTTCTGTTGAAATGCTCGACCAAGTTGATGCCTTGGAAATCAGATGTGTTGGGAAATGGGGAAACCATTTGCCAACAATTTTTTCTTATGTATTGGCATCCGTATGAGTTTGATCTCAATCCGAGGTATGGTTTTTTTTTCAACCTATCCTTATGTATTATATGGGGTGTTCCGATCTGATAGTAACTTCCTTCCAACCACAAGTAGAGCAACTCAATTTACACGTTTGTATAATGTGTTGTCTATGCTAATCATTACAAGGGTAAAAATACAGGATTTGAAGCGTAAGAGAGAACCAAACGCTTCCAGTGTTAATTTGAATCCCTCTTTATCCGTGGAAAATTTTGTGCACTTTTCATCAATTGGAAATCTATTTTTATTCAAGATTTGCCCTTACTTCACTTAGTCATTCATGCGTGACAAACTTATTTTCAATTATTAGTACTATCGCCCTTCTCCCAACCCATCCAACATAATTGTTCAATTATTCATCTTTCTTCTTGTTGCATTGAGATGAAAACTTGGGGAGAATTTTGTACCACAGCCACAAACGTTATGCTTCCCCACATCCCGAGATACTCTAGGAAAAAGCTGGAGAACTGTGAGCCCTTTGGCTCATTCTTTCTGAATTAACTCTATTTTGTCAGTCTACCAAACTTGCAGAGAATTTCGTACCACAAAACCAAGAATTATATGCTTCCCCTACTCCTGAGATAGTATGGGAGAGACTGGAGAAATATGCGCCCCTTGATTTTATTGCGTATTCAGATTTGATGCTTGGTGATAATTTTGAGCTTTGATGGACTGTTTCCCAGCACTGAATTTTAGGGCTTTAATGCCACAGAAAAATTTTTGATAATTTTGTGCTACAAAGTTGGAGTTGGCGTGATAAAATGCGAGTAAATTTTAAGGTAAAGTTCAACTTGAACTTCATGGCATGGTCTACAGACGCAATATTTTCATCCCGCAAGTACTTCTCTTCCACTCTCTTCAATATCAATAAAAAAAAAACTTGTAATGAGTACGTGTTTATTGTTGTTTCAGTGTATTCGTACTATTTCACGCTAATAGGTATGTACCTATGTATCTTTTGTCGACGTTCGAATCTAAATTCAACTAGTTTTATCATTAATATGTCATATAGACCTACCTTTTCATGAAATTTTTATTGGTATGGGTTTTTTGTAATAACTTGGGGTGGAAGAATTTTTTAGCTTTCAATGATAATCTGCTAGGGTGGGATATTACACATTTATTAATTTACTGCTGACTCGTATTCTGATGTTTACCATTCAATAATCAACAAGAATAAATCAGAAAGTAAAGTTTCAAGAGGCTGATTTTGACCCACTTGACTCAGATCTAGACCAAATAGTCGTAAAAAGCTTACCCTCCGAATAGACATAAGCTAGAAGGCTTTCATCTTACACCTATCTTTTTTCCTAAAGAGAAGACAACATATAGAAAGATGAGCCTAACTTGTGATTAAGTCCTAATGGGGCTGAGGAGCCTCCACCCACCTGTACAATTACTCAGCCAAATATCTGGATACGGCACATTGTGAAAAATACCAGAAACAAATGTACAAATAGAACATGTCGCGATGTAGGTGAAAATTGAACCTAATGACTAACGAAAAGGCACGCGATTTTGTCAAAAAGCTCAGACAGTGGGCCTAAATTGGTTGATTTTCGGCTGGTCTTCACTTTTGGTGCTGGGAGACCATGCTGGAAAAGTACTTCCCAACTTCGCCTTTGGTGCTGAACGTTTGCAGGAATGAATCACTGATCCCTTAATCCCCCCCCCATTTCACCTCCCTTTAATCTCATCTGTTCGATGCCTGTGTTTTATCACGAGCCTTTTAGCAATATTTTTTGGTGGAAGATGAGCAAAATTCAAATTTACCAGTCAAGGTTCCCCGAAAATTTTCCTATATAACGAGATACTTCATTTGTTTGTAGCTCATATTTTTTCAGTTGGAAATGTTTTATGAGCATTCTGCAGATGTTGTATGATTTTCCGAACATACACAAAAGCAACTTTTTGTCTCATTTCTTCAGGGACGCAAACCATGCACATGACCAGCATCTCATCCATTCACCATCGACGGCCACGACCCCCCTCCCTTACAATAAAAAAATGTAAAAGTTGAAGTGATTTTTTTGTTAGTTGATTAAAGACTTGAGAATAAACGAAGATACATTTTATTTCTTCGAAATCAAACGAATGTTTCAATAGTACAGTAAGTTATAAAGTTGCTTTTCATTGTTTTTGAATTTAAAAATATTATTTCACAATAACGTCATAAATTTTATACTTATAGTGATGATCATCATCGCATGTGCTACGTACATGATCGACTTCTTATTGATATACTTATTCGCCATAATGGTAGCATTTTACAAAATTATGATATTTGAACAGTTTGTTTCAGATTAAATGTAGGAGTGTTTGCGTCACTTGGTGTGTCAAATTTATTTTTCAAAATTGTTGATTGTATTTTATACCTGACAATGATTTTCTCGAAGTCGCACAACATGAAAACATTGAAAAAAATTGACGGTTTTGCGAATTTCGTATGCCTTATAATCTGGATTTTCCATGGTGCTACTTTTGTTTACGCAGGAAATGGTAGATAATTTTACCTATACTTTTGGAAAATTCAAAATATTTTTAGCTATGCAAGTTGGTAAATTATTGATCAAATTTGTTACTTATTTTTGTCCATCAGCGTTGATTTTTAAAACAAAATATAAAATACTGGATGCGATCACTGAAACAGATGGTCATTGTTTCACCGCTTGTGCAGCTCAATCAGCCAATGAATCAAAATTCAACCGCATCAAATCTATCACTAGAAAAAGTCTATTCTTGAAAGATATTATTCTACTTCCAAAGGAACATAATGCCCCGCTGACCAATTGTGAAAATCCTTATGAACCTTCAATAGTGTTCAACAAGGATACGGATGAGAATGAGTTTGAAGCTGGTTATGAGGTCAATATGTGTACTTATGTGTAGCAAATAAACCAATCTGAATCTATTAGTTACACAAGTATTGGATAATGTATGTATCTTAATTATTTCATTTATTTCACAGATTTATTACCCCACAGGCAAATTAGAGCACGAATTAAACCCCACTGGAGCGTGCAATAATTGTATATCGGCAAGTACTCAAATTCTCAAGTGCAAATAATTTTTTCAAAACTGAGATGATACCCAGATTACCTGAATATTGTTACAGATTGGCGAAATGAAAGTAAATTTCAAACCAAAAAGAAAATTCCCGACCTTCCCACTCAAGATGCTCGTAAGTCGCCAGAAAAAAACTGATGAAGTGAATTCTGTTAACGATAAAGAAAATTCAAAAGACAACGCATCAACAAATGATGCCTACAAAGATATGGAGAAATCCTTGGTAAAAAAAAATCAAATGTGTCTATGGCTCTCTCTTACTTGTATTCAAAAAGAGTAATTAATTGTTTGAAAAATATTTTTAGAAATTACATTGGTTGCTCATATTTAAGTTTTATTTCGATATTGAACATTATGGTCCAAAGCAAATTACATACCAACCTGATATGGGTGAATTTAACGCATCTTACGAATGTAAATATTATTGGACGGATGAAGAGTTATATGAAAATATAGATTTTGTCGCTATTTATGATAATGTCAGTATCATTGTCAATGTGTATGCACGAGTGACTATATATTTCTCTGACATTCCACTTGAACGTAGTGAAGTAATCAAATGACCATCTTTAATGTTATAGAAAAATCAGCAAGAATTGTTTAAAAAATTCGCGTTTTCCGGTCCTCCCTCACCTACTGATGACTTCACAGCTCACGATCAATGTCCTCTGAAATACGGTTGTTTGAAACCTCATCAAATGATCCCACACTATTATTACCATTCACAAGGTGCGAAATATGCCACTTGCTCCGCTACAAATACACTTCCAGTTTGGGAAAGCATCTCTCATGGATTTTTACAAAAAGTCGATCGCTATTTGTTCGCAATCACTCAAGTATGCCTATTATGGTTAATAACTTTTTTTTTTTAATGTAAATTGAAAAATTAAATTTTATTCTTCCTAATATCCAATTTTCAGATATGGGGTCCTGAAATCAGCATAATTACTGGCGCTGCTGGTGTACTGTCGTTTCCAAAAAGGCGCGTTTCTCCTTATTCAACGAACATATACATGGATTTCAACAATGAAGCAATTCCCATACCAGAAATTATTTACAAAATGTTGGAGTACAATGAATTACGCATTATTATTATCATCCATAATGATCCCATCTCTGCAACTGTAACGCACAAATGTCCAAGCGATCAAACACCCGAATTAATTGAATCTTGGGGATTTTTAGAAAACAGTGATGTCAAATCTGGGCGGACTTATGCTTGCGAAGCGAGTACACAATTATTAGATAGATTGAGAGTGCGTCGTCATGTATCAAGTGACGAGTACTTTGGTACATTATTCTTAAACAGATTTCCAAACATTCATGCATCAGAAAAACGTGACGAAATCAATGACAAAATAAACGCGATAAAAAATATGGAAGAAAAGCTATTCAAGACTGATTGAAAGAAGTTGTTGGTAAGTGTACTCTGCACTGATCACTTTTCTAGTAAGTAATCTATGTTTCCGTAATGAAAAAATATATATTCTTAATGTGTTTGTGCAAATTTATGATTTTTTAAAAATTGTATTTAGGTTTTTAAAAATCATGTGCTATGTATTTACATAATAAATTTTCAACTATTTGATAGTCTGCTGTTTGGAATTTTGATAATTTGGTTTCAATGTCTTTATTATTAATTTCACTCTGACCTGCAACAGAATTGCTCCTAACACAAATCTAAAAATGTGTTGGTGCAAAAACCTAGAAGGAACGTCCCTTCAAACACAGTTTTGAATCTGTAAATGTAAGGTTGATATAGGTGCAATGTAGCAGTCTAGTAAGGAAGCAGGTATTTGAGTGAAGTGAAATTCCCTACCTTGAAAGTAAACAAGGATGCAAAACTTGCAGCATTTGCCTGGTGAGAATGAAAAAAATAGCAGTAAAAGGAAAACACTAGCTTAGAGGAAAACCTGTACCAAATACTCGAACAAACTACTATATCATCCATATCTAACACTGCATAACTTTAGAAATATCACAACACTTTGCTCCTATGATGTGCTGATGTAGTAGGAATGGGAGAATTCGGCACTGTTTGCATACTATCGTACGACTCCTCGATTCTCCATATCGCTTCCTATCACATAATAAAAATCTCAATTTTGTAATATTTTCGGCATTAAAATAAAATTGATTATTGAATAATTTAATAATTATGAAATAAATCTACATCCAATGGACGAATAATGTCTGGATCGTAGTTCTTCAGAGTGACCAGATAATTGGACAAGATATTGTAAACCAATTGTATAGGTTCCATTTCTTGATATCAATGACACCATTGTCAAGATAAAGCCCAATGCGATCATCGTTCTCGACTTTCTGTTAATTTATTTCATAAGATTATTTATGTTAATTTTTTTTTTTTTGATTCCTTAACAAGTCCTTTTGGTACTATTATGTTTCCTTTATTATTGATTTTTATTTATCAGACTTCATTTTTTATTTACTTGTAACAAGAAACAAATTCTGATCAACAAAGAATACCTATCTTTTGTTTCATTGATTCTTTCAAAATTACAATTAAAAAAATTTTAATTTTAATTTTGATTTATTACAATTTTCATCATAGTAATTCATACAAAGTACATCACAGCATAATTTTCAATCTTACATCTCATCACAAACTGTTGATTACAAAATGGTGCAATTCAGCATTAAATAAGTCTAAGCTCCTAAATGATTCCAGGCGATTTAGCCGCTGGTGAAATTTGAGAAACTGGTTTAATGAGTGCAGTTCAATCTTCGACCATGTAGCTATAGTCTGTTCAATTTAAAAAGGAAGTCGGCCTATCAGTACATTATGCCCGTTAACCAATCAAATGCCTTAAAAATCAATTTCAAGACATCCTCTTGGCCAACGCCATTTATCTATAAATTTTCACAGTCCTTTTTGAATTGAACAGACTATGAGTTCAATCGACACTGCAACATTTGAATCTGCGCAGGTCAGCACGACTGCCATCTTCTGGTCTATTTCGTTACTAAAAAAATAAACACGGAGCTGTCAAATTATTCTGCGCATGTAGTTTTCGCTGGCGCAAAAATTTTGCCATTAATATTCGCTGACATGCTTTACCCAACTTTGCTGCGTTGGTGCAAATATTTTCGCGTATTGACGCAATTTTTATTTTTGCGTCAACGCAAATCTGTTGCAGCTTGGTACCATAACCCCCAATTTTTTTAATTTGTATTACAACTTGTGCCTACTGCTACAATTTTTTAAGGTTTTTGATATTCGAATAACAATTTTCATAAGTTTCTCGTATCCGCGCTGCTGATCATGTGCTTGTAATTCAGCATGAAAAACTTTTCACGAATACAATATGGGTGATGATTCTATGCTGACGTTTATGTAATTTCTGATACACGTTCTGTACTGTCTGTACACATTGTTTCTACAACTGTTGCGTATATCGAGATTCAAGATAATTATATTACATCTATCAAAGCAGTATGATTTTTTTCTTCATTATATATCAAAGGTGATTTAAAAAAAAAAAAAGAATGCTGTATAGTTCATCTGCATGGCTGATGTTTGAATTTGTGATTTACTTACTGTTAGAATCTGTATCATGTGAGAATGGTAAGT
The DNA here is from genome assembly GCA_900060175.1 of Ferrisia virgata. NCBI lineage: Eukaryota > Metazoa > Arthropoda > Insecta > Hemiptera > Pseudococcidae > Ferrisia > Ferrisia virgata. The sequence goes on along the minus strand of FIZR01000160.1, from coordinate 138,740 downwards.
AAAGAATTATTATACGTATTTCTGCAAAATCCGCCCATTTAGTGCTTCATTACTACAAGGTAATAATTTTGGTATAACTATATGATTAAAATTATATACACGTATTTCAGCTTTAATTTTCAATCGAAAAGGAAAAGATGGTGTGCTGGTCGGAGCAATTTATTCAGAAACTAATCCAAAATGTGAATTCTGTACTGCTGCCTGTGCTATTCAGCCACACGAAAAAATTATAGCTGATTTTGATATTTCCATCAGTGGAAATAGCCTATATGTGAAAAGTGTTCCTGAGAATGATGATGACTTTAATCAAATCATGTCTCCAAAATTTTGCAGCTTTCCTTATCAACCATCGATTGTTTTTGATGCTTCTTTGATGAGATTTGAACTTGGTTATGAAGTTAGTATTCTTGCCAAAGATATGTATATTCAAATACTTGTACAATGAGTTATTGTTTTCCGAGCAAAGCAAACCTACCTGAAGATTGGGATGAAGGGCTGAGGGCTGCCAATGAGGTCAAAAGTGTGGGTTAGTGAAATTCTTTTAAAAGGTTGCCATAAAAAAATCTACGAAGGTATTCATCACACTTTAACCTCATAAAGTTTTTTTGGCATGGCCGTACACGTGGGGGGAGTGTCAAAAAACTGCAGGTATGTACAAATGCACTTGTGTACATGAGGCAGGTATTTGAAAACAAAATTTCCAATAAGAAAAATGGATATCATGATCATTAGGCACCTGCAGGCAGTACCGGAGATGATGGCTGCTACATCATCAGCTTTTTGTGTTCATCTTTTGGTGCTTCATTAAGAACATTCAGATACCTAATTAAAGCTTCCAATTACCTAGTTTATTTACTTGAAAAAAGTAAATTGCTCAAGAGAGTGTTTGTTCCCTTTGACCAATTTTGTTCACTTGAAAGTTCATTCTTACATGTGAATAAACAATCATATTCGACACTTGAAGCTTAAAAATACGTCAAAGAGCTCATTTTTCACCTTTTATACTCAAAATTTTCGCCCTTGCATTGCTTGGGCTACATATTCTTTAGTTTTTACTCAAAATTTCTACAAATTTTTCTTCAGAATAATTCGGTTGAGGGAGGGGGGATAATGAACGAGAATAAAGGAGTACAGGAGGCTCAAATCTCGACAGATGTTTTCAAGTGATACATTTTTGAACTTTTCACGGTTCAGGTTTGGTTTTATGCAAATTTTCAACCGACTGAATCTCTACCTATAGTAGGGGGCTGAGTCACCAGCGCAATTTAATAGGTAGGTACATTGATGTCACTGCTCCTTGAACTTGCGCTCACTTGGAAATTTTTTTCTGACACCTTCCCCCTCTCCAGACTCGACTAGCGTACGGCCATGCTTTTTGGATGTAAGATGGATAGGTATTAAACGAGTTTCAAAGTTTAAAAAATAAAATAAGTGAAAACTTCGTCGATATTTTTTCATTTTTTATCTTGATTAATTGATACACATCCATACAAACGTATACATATTTTGCAGCTTGAACGTATATCTATTTGTATTCTAATATTAAATTGGGACTCAGTTAGCTCGACTTTACTGTAAGGTCATCTTCATTATGATTCAGTCAACTTGTGAATCAAAAGATAATAATCGAATTTGAAAAGCTTTGGCTCTAAGCTGACAAACAACCTAAAGTTAATACTCGTAGATGGACTTCTTAGTCAATAACATCGATATTATACCTATACATTTTCAAACTCTTCTTTCACTTTGTTCATATGTGGCAAGATCGTAATCATAGATAAATTTCTAAGGAATATTCATTACACCTGATTCATGTGAAACATTTAGGTTTATTATGAAAAAGATCGATTTGGCGACTTGTTTGAGTCAGCAGAATATTCTGAATATGAATCAGTGGTAAAAGGAATAGAAAGAATGAAAGCTAAATCAACTGAGGAACCTTTACCACCACCAAATGCTCATCCAAAAAAAGATTTGGTTTCCGGAAATGGAAAATCATTGGTAAAAAAAAATTTTCTTCAATTTCAAAAAAAAATAAAATTGGATCCATATCTAGGTAAAGTGATTATTTTTGTTCTAGGGATTCATTTGGATCACAGTGTTCAGCATAGATTTTGATGTCAATTTAATCAATCCCAAAACGATAGAATATCAAAGTAGTTACAATACCCAACTGCAAATCACAGAAATATGCAAAAATTATGAATTAGGAAAAGAATTGTACAATGATATTGTGATGGAAGAACTTTATTCAGAAGTATGATTATTATTTTACCTATACTAAATTTTTTTACAACTCACTATCCAATGGTGTAAAAGTGGGAGAAGAGTGTTGGGAAGAACCCTTCCTTCAAAGCGATGTTTGTCAGGTAAAAATTTATCTTTACACGCAAAAAATAGTAAAATTCAGCGTGTAGAGCTTAGAAATACATCCAAGTACTTATTTTTTGATTTTTAACCCTTAAAATTTTGCAAAATTTTTGACCTTGTTTTGTTCAAGGTAAGCACATATTTTTGACTTACGAACAGAAGTATTTGTAAATCCCCCTTTCACTCTTCCCCCAAAAAGTTGACTGTTATACGCCTCTAAATTTATCTATTTTTCATTTTACAAAAGAGCTTACCTCAATTTTTCCTCTATTGTTTATGTAGAAATCACAAACGAAAATGTTCAGTTATAAATCATTATCGCCATCCCCATCTTCCAATCAGAAAAATTCTACTCCACCAAAATGTGGACAACCATATGGCTGTTTGGTTAAGACATCTCTTATACCTGATTATTATCTAGGTTCTGATTCTGCCTTACGTGCATCTTGTTCTAATATGATTACTGTTCCCATCTGGGAAACTATTGTTAAAGGGTCGTTGAAAAAAGTTGATCAATATTTGTACATCATTTCTCAAGTAAGTGCGAACAGCCGCTTCAATTTTTAAAAATTAGTAGGTATCTATTGATTTATTAAAATTCTAGTTATGGAAAGGTAAAATTCATATATACTCCGGAACTTACGGAATACTCAAATTACCATCTTACTATCTGAGGATCCCGAAAGAGACGTATTTGGACTATACAAATGGAATAATTCCAGTACCAGAAATAATCTATAAGGTTGTCCGATATGAAATGGAAATGGGCGAGGAATATGTCGAACAATTTCATGCTGTCATTGTAATTCATAATAATCCCACATCTTCACCCGTGAAACGACTTTGTTCAAAGGAAAAAGAAATATCTGGATGGAAAGCGATAGAAAATTCAAAGCGTATTTCAGGACGTACTTATGTCTGTCCCATGGATCTGAGTATTTATGAAAAACTGAATTCGTATTCACCTGATCCAGAAGGTTTTGATTTACCTTCTTTGGAATTGGTTGAATTTCCGATATTTTATGATGAAACTGAAGACAAAATTTATGTGCAAGATAAAACCGAATTTGTTGATGATAATTGGAAAAAATTCTTTGTAGAATCAACAGCTCAAGAGTAAAATAAAATGATTATACTCGATGTCTTGTGAAGCTAGTACCTAAACAACAAATTGTATCACTGTCGTGTATTTTTGATTTTAAGAATATAGTTCAGTTTAAAGAATACTGAAACGAAATACACTTTTTTCTGCTCTTCATTCATATAATCCCAAAATCCATTTGTTCGAGATTCTCATGATCCTATATATTTGAAAAAACATGTAGGTAACTTGAATGATACGTACGATTTCTTACACCTACTGTGTTCAATCAATAAAATCATAATATCCTCCCATCTCCCCTGCTATGTCTGCCTACAAATTTTCGTGTCTTTATTTATTCAGTTCGCATCATGAAAATATGTAGGTACTTCAGAAATGTTCCGGTGACGTATGAAACATTATTGTTTCGCTTAATCCAAGCATACGATTACACATCACATTGCAGCGTACTTAATCTATCGCATGATTCCACTTCGATGTGAAATTTTTATCGAAAAATGATTCCAAATATTTTATATCGTTGGTATTTTGCTACTTTTTTTTTTGCCGTCGGTCTTGATTCAATTGCACATGAAAATGGTAAGTTGGAAGTTTTCTCCAGGCTATAAATTCACGTTTTCGATATGTCAATTTGAAAATTTTTTTTTAGCTTTATTGTTCAATGGAAAAGAAAACAGTATTGTTCAGATGACGATATTAAATGATGAAACAAAATGTCTTGGTTGTGCCACTGCTTGCCCTGCATCTACTAAAAAGCAAATTCAATACAGAAATGTAAATTCTGTCACTGAAACTGCCTTATTTGTGGAGAAAGTTTATGAAGAAGTTGAGCTCATGAAAAAGATAAACTTGAATGTATGCGATAAACTTCCTAAACCATCATTGGTTTTGAATTTGAATTCAGAGCTGTTTGAAACTGGTTATGAAGTTAGTATAATTATTTCTCGTTTAACAAATTGTTTTTTTTTTCAATTTATTGATTAGTATTTCAATTCTTGTAATACAGATTCACGATCAAAATAATAAATTTAAGAATTCTCTTTCAAATGGTGAACGTGATGAATTGTTATCGGTGATGTTCATAACTTTCATTTTAATAAGTGAAAGTATTCATAGTGAATTTTATTGTAATTTATTTGAGTAATGCATCCGTTTCTCAACAGATTTGTCCTTCCACCACCAAAGAAAAATCTGGATTACTGGATAGTCTTTTCAATTGCTTCAGAATGACATTTTTATCAGTGAAACAATTGCCAGTAAGTGCCCCTGCTTATCTATCTCATTCCACTTATAAACCATTTCTCTCTCTTAATTCCAATGGCGTGGAGTCCATGTAAGCAATGTAAGCAAATGCTTACACTTATAAAATCCCCCCCCCCAAATTACTGTAATATTTATAAATTCAAAAATGTAAAACAGCCTGTAAGAGGAGATAAAATTTGAAGAAAAGATTTCTTACTAATATTTATGAATTCTAAAATGTAAAACAAGACTGTAACTACAGATATAATTATGATTTGTCTGTTCCTCTGTTCATTCTATTTGTGTAGTAAGCAATGGACGTCTTGCTCACAACGCGGGATAACCAACATTGACCCTACTATTATATCTTGTAGAATTGTGGGTACTGGCGGGCGTTGGTGGGGATGCTCGAAGTGGTGGAAACACGTTTATGTATGCTAAAGTAATGTGTACGCATTCGTCGAATTGCTTGTGTGCCAATGAATGGTTCAACACTACAGTAAACTAAGATTGAGTTACAATTTAAATTTTAAAAATTTCAATATTTATATTGCTTACATTTTATTTTACTTCACACCACGCTACTGCCTAACCCATAGATCATGAATAGATAGAATTGAAGGTTTAGAAATAACGGTAGTCTAAGCCTCGTGTCAAAATTTAAGCCAAGAAGTATTTCCCATTGTATTTAGTCATTTGAAAACTCTATGTCAATGTACCATTTTGCAATCATTGCAGAAATCTATTTGGATACCAGTTTTAGTAATTCGTTTCGATACAGACGCGATGAGTCCAACGCAAATAGAATATAACATCGATTCTGGAATTCAACCTTGGTTGACAGATAATTGTAATACATTTGATGTTGGTGAGGAATATTACGGTGAAAATTCTCCTGCTTTGTTGTATTCTTCTGTGAGTTGATATATAATTTTCTTTTTCAAATCGATTTCATATTATGGATCCATAAATGCGAGAAAAAAAAGTTGACCTACGAATTAACCAACTCCCTATTCTTACATTTCTGCAGGAAAACCAGATTTCAATATCTCAAGGATTCCTGTGTGGGCCAGAGTACGGATGTTTGGTTCAGTATCAAATTATTCCATCATATTATTTATATTCTTATTTTGGGAAGCTTGCTACTTGTACGCATATGAATACTGTACCAATTTGGGAAATTATTATAAATCAAATGAATAAAGTGGATAGATATTTGTATGCTATGACCCAAGTGCGTAGCATAACAAAGTTACGAAAACTTCTTGACAAATGGATAAATTTCACATTACGTTACTTATCATTTAGATTTGGGGATCAAATATACATCTCACCAGTGGCACTTTTGGTACACTCAGTATTCCTGAATCGATATGGCAGTTATATCTGGATCAATCCACAAAGAAAATTCCAGTTCCTATGATTGTATTTAAAATCGTTGATTATAAGATTGAAGTTCAGCCTCTCGATGATCATTATTATGCCGTTATAATCATTCATAATGATCCAACTCCGGATGTTGGCGAGTTTAGAATTTGCGAAGAAGAAAATGAAATCGAAGGATGGGGTGATATATCGAATGATTCAAAAACTGGTTTGACGTATGTTTGTAAGATCAACGGAGATGTTGCTACTAAATTAAGTTTACATGGAGAAGAAAATTTCCGTGGGCGTAAAAGGAAACCTCTTACACTCGTATTACATGAATTTCCAACATACGATGCGGAAAAAGATGAGTATTCGTATCCAAATGTAAAATCCAAGATAAGAGAAAAGTATAAAGAATTGTGGAATGAACAAGATGATCCGATGGGAGAATGGTGATACGTTGTAAAATAATTGAGACCCGAAATATTTGAATTGATTAACTTTTTTTTTGCTATGTGATTGAAAATATACCTTACCCTTATGCTCCTGCAACCACTGTTTAAACTCTTCATGATGGTCTATTAGTAATTCAATCAAAAGAAATTATAGCGAACCACTCCGCATGTAACACAAGTGGTTGATCCAACGATACATGTTATATTTATTATATCAGGGGCAAAAAAGACATGTCAGAGATGTTCAAAAATTCTCAGAAATTGAAGAATTTGAATGCTGGAGGAACGCGCTGGTTGAAATCCCAGAATTGGAATTCTTGAACATTTATGATATTGTAATTAAAAAAAGCGCTTGTACCCATGATGAGTTTCTATTTTGTGTCTGGCCACTTAAACGAGTCAAATGGATCACATATACGACATTTTCATAATATTTCTTGATCGTGTAAATTTAGTTGGTCGTTAACAGTTGGAAACTAAGATAGTGGTATCTTTTTGCCACCATAATTAGTATTTCGACATCCATGTACACAACAAACAGCAATTACTTTACTGATATATTAATTTAGGTTATCATCAAATTTCTAAGAAGAGTGCACCATCTATCACAATCCAGTACCTGTGAAGAGTAGCTCTTACCACAGTCTGTTCGCACTTTGACGATGTCAGACTACCTGGTCAGGGATCTTCCTCTCCCTCTTTTATCTGGGGTTCTACCGAACAGAACGTCCATTTTGAGATTCCAACTTCCCTCCTATTCACATGTCCAAAATACCCTAGAATAAGTCTTCACATAGATCACTTTGCCTGTCTGTCTTGTGTATTTTGTTGTTATTGGTTTGTCCAGGGTATCCTCAGCATCCTTCACCAAATCCACATCTCAAAATCATCAATTCTTTATCATTTGCCTTCAACATCCATGCTTCCACAGCATATAAGACAACAGAGAAACCAAGTGAATGTCCTATAAGTCTCTTCGTTGTCTTTCTGCAGATCTTGTTATCACATGTGACATTACATGGTCTGATCATAGCTGATTAACTCAGAGCAATTTGGCACCGTATTTCTGCCGATGAGCCACCATCAGCTTTGATGATGGAGCTTAAATACACTATAGTGCTAGCTTTTTTGTATTTGCCAAGCGCTGTAGAAACTAGAAGACACTTGACGCGATCCACCATCATGACCTTTTTTTTCTTTTTTTTTTGGTGCATTTATGAAGTCGTTAAGTTTTTCGTTAGCCATCTTCACCAGGTTGACGAGCTCTGCCATTTCTTCTTTATCAGAAGCAATCAAGGTGGGATCATCTGCATAATCCCCAATTTGAAAAATTATAGAATATTCTCCCAACATACCTAGGGAGCGAAAATTTAACTTAGTTGTGTTTCAGCTCCAACTGTTATCACATATTCAAAAATTAGCCAAATTGAGATCATAGGTGGTTTTTTCACTCAACTCTGATGATAGTGCACATTCCACACCATTTACCATGGAATGTTTGGGAAGTGGAGGGAAGGGGTGGTTCCAAGATCAGATGCTGATTGCTGTCTATATTCAGACAGTAATAACTTAAATTTCCTTTTAAAAATATGCCAACAAGACAACAATCACTGCCTAATCTGAATAGGTACATTTGCTAAAGAGAGGAGGATCAGTAGGCTGTGTACCAATTGAAGGTTCAAATAACTCTCCTCCAAATTGTATTGCAAACTTGAAATTAGGTATTTAGTAGGGGCCCTAGATGTGCCTTTTGGGGGTTTCGACTTTTAGGCCCCCAACTTCACTCCTTCACAGCCCCTAATATGTGGTTTTTTGATCTTTTTTCTTATTTTTTGAGTTTGTTCTTCGCATAACTCACTTCCAAATTGAGCTAGGAAGTAGAAATTAGGTATGTGCATTTAGTAGGGGCCATAGATGTGCCTTTTGCGGGTTTCGACTTTTCAGCCCCTCTTCACCCCTTCACAGCCCCTAATACGTGGTTTTTTAATTGTTTTTTTTTTAATTTTTAAGTTTGTTCCTCGCATAACTCCCCTTCAAATTAAACTAGGAACTTGAAATTACGTATGTACGTTAAGCAGGGGCTATAGATGTGCCTTTTGTGGTTTTCTTCTTTTCAGCTCCTTTGGACCCTTCCCATCCGCAATGCTGATTAGGAAAAAAGCATCGCTTCGCAATGCTTATTTTCCATTCTCATGGTTGTAATATGTCACGAAAATCAGGCTAAAAAAGTACCGCGAAGCGATGCTTTTTTTTTTCATCTTACTCTTCAACTTTTTCACTGCGAGGAAATTTTACTCTTGCGGCTAAATATTGAAATTCCATTTAATTACCCTATACAGTGAAGTGAGATCGAGATGTCACATTACATCTGAGCTATTGACATGTACTTACCAATACGTCGCGAACTCGTTGAAAACAGTGACACTCTAGTGGGTCTGAAGGGATATCGTAGTATAATTTGTTCGACTCATCGGTTTTAATCGCTGTAGTAGTCTGTGCATTGAATAGATACTCGCTAACTGATGTTGAAATATTAATGGACTCGTGGTAAATGTAGGTACGTCTATACGTACATGACCAGTAACATATACTAACTTTAAACGATACCTGATACGAATATACCGCAATTACGATATTATTTAATCGTCAAAATCATACGAAAACACAGTTAACGTGCAGTATTTACCTACCTACCTACCTACACAACGAGCATCTGATGGTTACCTCGGTATAATGTAAGTTCCGCTTGTAAATATTGATAATGAAAGTTAAACAGTAGACGTACGTAAAACTTTGAATTTCTCGCTGCACACACATTTGTAGCGTATACGAAGTTTAGAAATGGCGATATTTTTTTTAAAACGACGTTAGGGGTTCTTAAAAGTATGCATTATTTTAGTTTCTGCATAAACTAAGTTAGAGAAGTTGAGTATTTAAATTAGAGATATGCTGCTGTGGAGCTACCTAGGTACCTGCTACGTACGGTAATTTGTTTTCGTACTTTCATATGGTACGAGTATATATTATAATAAAACTCGAAGAAAACTTTTGGTAGCCCTTAAATACTATTCGACGCGTTTCAGATATTAACATGTTGAGAAGTATATTTCAGCGTTTATTGCTCTAAAACCAGCTGTAATTTTTTTCATCTTGCGGGTAAATTTAATAAGTTCGTGCCATTAAACAATCATCTATGGCTCAGTATTTTCGACATTACCGAGCTAATTTAACCACGTTGAAAATATGATAAATGTTTACGAAAATTCATAGGTGGTAGATAGGTAGGTAGGTAGATAAGTAGGTAAGTAGGTAGGTGGTGGAGGAATGGTATAACGGGGGGGGGGGGGTAGATATGTACTGTACCTTTAAAACTTGCAACTTTCATCATTTCAACGCAACGAATTTTCCTGCGTCAATTACGCGATAAAAATAGTAAACCGAGATTAATGTTTGGAATCGAGCGAATAAATTTGATAAATTTAAAATAAATTCGCGAGTATAAAATGTGTGAAATACATATTTCAAGCTATGAAACACTCGCGGCAACTTATAAATTGAATAAAACAAGTCAAAAACATGTTTTACGAGAATAAGCTTCTCCGTTCGTCGTGGTGTATATTATTTCGTAGCCAGGTATTTTTTTTTTTTTTTTGCTCTTTCTCTGTTTCCATTTTCCTAAACATCTCTTCTGGTATGCTACAATGGCACTTCTGTGAGCTGATTGAGATACTCGTTCGCGAGTTTTACGCCCTACTATTCGTAGAAATGCTTAATATGCGCCAATTCATCTTTCGCCTGGTGTACACCAACGTATAAAATGCGCGGTTGAAAAATTGATAATGAAATTTGATTTACTTTTTTGTACGCTGGCGATACCTACCAGTGGTTTTATGTTGTAAGCCGACAAGAATAGAAGGTATTGTTTGAAAACTATGCTCGGTGAAATGCATATTGCATATGATTAAGGGATGAGAAAATTACACCATAAAAGTTTTCACCATGCTCGTATTATACGTATAGCAGCAGCGCAATTTTATAAATTGATTCAGCTGCGTTTATAATTAATCTTACTAGCGATGTAAAGGCAACTTTGCTTGGTCGAAAACAATACGTGGGCGAAGTTTTATTTTGTTCGCAACTCGCTAAGCTGTAATAGTTGTAGTTGGTTGCCAAATTAACGCCGCAGCGTACGTTTTGGTCAATTAATGAAGGTTTTTTTCTCAGTTTAGTTTAGTACTCGTATTATTGTTATCGATATTGAATACGACGAATGATTTAATTACGCGATATAGTATTATCGGGTCTATACTGTATAAGATTTTATTTTGAACAGTCTATTTACATTTGACTATCGAGCAATGAATACGTACAAACATACTGGCCGAATTAATTTGCATCTGGGATATCGACGAAAGGTTCTAAAGGTGAAAAATGGAAATTGGTGTTTCTAATTTTTTTATCAATACCAAAGTACCAACTCTTATAGTATCGATAGCGCGAGTATTGATGCTTTCTGGTATCAATAGCTATATTTTCTGGAATCGGTACCATTTTGTTTTTTTTTTTTTTTTTTTTTGATGCTGAATAAAAATGCTGTTAATAAATTAAAAAACTGAACATTTAATTTCTGTAAAAATCAACCTTCTCAATTTTTAATTTCTCATCTTTCTACTATGTTCATTCTTCTTTGATCTCTTTTATTTTCCGATTCCAAATTTTTCAACATTTTTCAGAAAAGCAAGCTACAGCCGCCATGAGGTAAGCCTATAAGTTTTTTTTGACTTTTTGCTCGTTTTTTATAACTTTTTTTTACAACTCAAGGCCATTTCGATTCATTGAAATAAATAAAAAGAATTGACGAAAGATGTAACATCAGTTTCTTTATAGAATTCATCTCCTGGTGGTACTCTACTCTTCTGCTATTAGGAAATCGAGGTTACGATTGAATACTGCTTCACAGATGGAATTAGAGTTGCTCTCCTCTACAATCAACTTCCCACATGTAAATTTTTGTTAAAATATTTTATTTTTTTGTAGAAAATTTTATCCCGCCAACTTGATACATTTCATATTTTTTATAACATTTTTGACAGCTACTTATACCTCCTGATCACTATTGTGAGCAAAGTAATGCTTTGCATCACTAATAACACACAGGTGTTTTTATATTGGAAAAATACCTCCAGAGCAAGGTAGTGCATGCATGGAAAAAGCACAAGAAAACAAATTTTAAATTTACATCAAATCATTGAGAAATGCTGAGAATTTAACACACCTACTGTAATATGACTCATAGATTATGCTAAAACCTTTGACTGTGTGAACTGGAAAAGACTGTACAAGATGATAAGCGAAATGGATGTCCCTCCTCACATTGTGCAGCTGGTAGAATCGCTGTACAAGTACAGCTCAATGCTGGTGAATAATCTAGTACTTTTTAGACAGAGAGAAGAGTGAGACAAGGATGCATAATAATATCATCCTTGCTCTTTAATATATATGGCGAATACATCATGCGACAGACTTTTGAATATTCGAATAAAGCAGCTGATGGCAGAAGAATCTTAATTCTTCGATCTGCAGATGACACTACCCTGGTTGCAGCAGATGAAGAAGAGTTGGCCAGTGGTGTGGCATCCATGTAAGGAATGTAGGCAATGCTTACACTTGTAAAATCCGGAACAAATTGCTGCTAATATTTATAAATTCAAAAATGTAAAACAAGACTGTAAAAGGCTCGTATAGTTACAATAGACGTCTTGCTTGCAACGCGGGATAATGAATATTGTCCATTTTGGACATGTGGCCAGGGAAAACGAAGAGAATCTAGAAAAGCACATTCTTTTTGGCAAGGTATCCATTCCAAGAAAAAGAGGATGATCTACGAGACAGGCTAACACAATAAAAGTGCGAATGGGATCAGTTGGACCCTGCAAAGTGGCCCACTTTGTAGGCAATACTACGGTTGTGACAATTGTTACCTTATGATTGGCTTTATAAAAAAAACATCATAACTAAATTTTTATTGAAAAAAATTTTTAACTAATAGAAAAATTATTGACAGATGAGTATAAATGTACCCTTTTACTATATTTAATTCATTGCTGTCGTATAGGTAGCTTGCCTCTAAAAATTAGTCAGCTCTGAATATGAAACATGAGGCAAAAGTAGAAAAAAATACACTTTTGTCCTTGACCATATTCATGATGATCATTGATTTATAACTGAAGGTCTACCATACTTACAAATTTTATGCCCCTAATTTAAAAGGAGATAGATCTATGATTTTCAAAAGAATAGCTTTATCATCTCTCCTTTTCCTCCCAAAAAAAGTGTTACAAATTTCAAATCTTATTTTAGTAGACTCCTGATTAGCCGATGACCGATTATCCGATTTCGATTTAAGCGAGCAAAAAATGGCATCCAATTTTCCAGTTTAACTGATGCTAAAAAGTCGGTTAATTTTTTTTTATCTGAGTTACTCGTTTTTTCGTATTTAACTACTGAAGAACGATTGTGAACGATTAGAAAACATTTATCTTTACAATTTTCAGAAAAGAAAAAACAAACACTATTGACTGATTTTTTTTAAGAACTGATATTTTTTGTGTTTTTACAGTTGGTGAAATTTTGTTTTTGTTTTTTTTTTTTTTCAAATAAACGTTTATATGTCTCATACTTCTCTATCAAGAATACCTACATTTTTTTCTTTAAAATAAGAATGACTTCGGTTCAACGAACTTTTTCTGGTATCTGAGTTTCCCTTGTCCCGATTAACTCGGTTAGTCGAGAGTCTACTGTGTTATTATTATAAATGTTCAAATTGCTGTTCTTTTCTTCGATAAATTTCCAAATTGCCTTCATTGATCCAAAAAAAAAAAAAAAAATAGCCAACTATTCCTACTTAAATTTGCTTTTCTGTGCTAAAAAAACTTTAATGGAGATGTTTAAGGCAAAAGATGTAATTTTTTTCGTTAAAAAAAAAAATTTAATATCTCATATTTTTCTACACATAACTTTAACCACTTGGTAAATATTGGTCTATAAAAATTCTGAAACCTGAATCGTATCATTTTAGCTCTGTGATCAAGGACCTATTCTATTTTTTGGGGTTGTGAATGTCTAAAAACTTGAATTTTCTGAAAAATACCCTTACTTTGAAAATCTATAGATCCACTTTCCTTTGAGCAATAGCGCTAATAAAAATCGACCACTTCTGTGATTTTGATCAAAATGCGGGGTATTAAAAATTCATGTCAAATGAAGAAGTTGCCTATCTTAAAAAAATAAAGGGGAGAATGACAGTTTCAAAAAATTACGATTGAAAAAAATTTTCAACAGCATGAATAAGTAACGAGCAAATTCATCAAGTTTATTTTTTGCCACGCTTCAAAATTGAAGCGTCTATTTTGACAAGTTAATCAAAATGATATCTTCAAAAAGAAATAATGATGGATAGGGATAGCGCATAGAAAGTTAAACAAATTTCAATTTTTTTCAATTTTTGCCTAATCGAAAATTGAATGAGCTATGAGCAGATTTTTTCTAAGCATCATGTTTTTTTTGTAATGATTTTTGATATAGCTCTTTCAATTTTTAGGCTGGTCAAGAAATGAAAAGCACGAAATTTGTTCAACTTTCGATACACTTTGCATATCCTATCATCCATAATTATTTCTTTTCGAACATTCCATTTTGATCAGGTTGAGAAAATCATCCCTTCTATTTTGAAGTTGGTCAGAACATGAGCATAACAAAATTTGCTCGGTTTTTCATCTACAATTTGTTCCCATACTTGTAACTTCGTTTCAATAATCATTTTTAAAATACTCATTTGCCCCTGCAATTTTCGAAATAGGGCAACTTCTCAATTTGAAATGTTTTCTTGCGGTGGTATCCAGATATATCCCAATTTCAATTCTTGGGTGAACTTTTGCGTCCATCAAAAACCGAGTTCGCTTGGAAATTTCCCAACAAAACGTTGAAAATTTGATTGACTTGGCTCAATTTTCGATTTCAACCAACTTGAATTCTGAATACCAGTTATTTCATGATTTCTCCAGGTTAAGAAGTCGAATATCTTGAAAAAATCGAATCATTTAATCCAAATATAAAAATTTCATTGTGCCAAGTTGAAGAGTTATACCTACTTGGGTGTTTTATCCAAGTTATAAATTCTAAGGATTTTAACTTGGATAGTTTGAAATTTAAAATTACATCCATATACTAGTTTTATTCTTCCTTTGATCATATTCTCATCGAACTCGACCACAGCACGAATGTTACTTATGGAATTTTCCTCCAATATTAATATTGTAGTTTCGCTATTCACGCCTTAGGCAGCTTTTCACATTGTTTCACGATGAATACGTCCTATTTGGTTTATTTTCTGACAATGATGGCGCTTAATCTATTATTCCTACAGATAATTTTTATTTTCGTTCATCTGCTAAAATTTATGATTTCTGTCTAGAGAATAATTTTACATCCTCCAAAAAAATTTTCGAATAATAAAAAAAAAAAGAAACAAAACATCTCCAACTAGTCTGATAAGTATTTATACGTATAATAATTCAAATCATAAAATTCCAGTCTATTGTATCGAATATCTACTTTATTCGTTCTTTTTTTTTTCATTTTCGTATAAATAGCCATAAAAATATCACTGGGATAAGTATTAATAAAAAAAGTAACATAACACCATCATTGTCATCAAATAACCGTATTTTAAAAACCAGCTAAAAATTCTTTTATTATATGTATTTTATTGAAGCTAAATATGTGCATTTTTTCGCTGTGATGCGAACATAACGAGTAAACTTTTCATATGTATGTAGGTTAGGTATGTCTATGTACTCGCATATGGGTATGTAGTACATGCTGGTAAAATCAAGTCGAGAAACAATTTCGCATAAACGAAACCAGCTGAAAAACATGTCTTTACGTACCCCAGGCCCACATAAACGAAAAGTTAGCTAGACAGAATCCAAACGCGGGTAAATATTACCTTAAAAATGGCAAAAGATAAAAGAAGAAAAAACGCAACAATAACGTCGAGGTTATTTAATATTCATCGAAAGCAATGAAAGTGGGTACACAGCGTTAAAAATTCCCTGTTGTGTCTACGGCTAACCCGACTAGGCGAGAACACGACGCGGTGGGGCAGAAAAAAAAAAGAACGAAACAATTGAAATCAATTTAGATGTAAGTAAGATTTCGCGACTATTTTTACGTCAAACTAGGTTTTTTTTTCGTATTTTTCACCAACGTGTTGTTATTTTTTTCTGCTCTTTCTTCGTTATGAAATTCAATCCTATTTTTTTCATAAGAATTTATCCGTTCTCTCGTTCGTCGCGTTGGCTCGTTTTTTTTCTCTGTACTTTTTGCATATCTACGTTTACACGTAATCTTTATTTTTTTCATTTTTCACCTTCATTCTTTAATACTGTTTAGGGTGTATTAAGCGTTTGTTTTAATATAGAAATTTTTTTCCATCTCGAAGCATCGGGTGATGGGTAAATTTTAATATAGCATTTTGTCGACTTTACCTCGTCTATTGAGTAGAAGAAAGGGGGTAGCGCCTTAAGAGACTTTTTATTTGAATCAAGATTCGTGTCGAGATTACCGAGTTGATTAGGGAAGAATAAGATAGCATTTGTATGTATGATTTTTTTTCTCTGGATTTTATTGCCTTATAACAGGTTTGTATTCATTCGAATGCCTACTTTCATATACCTACCTACTTACGAATAGAGAGATTATTTTGTTTCGTTATAATTGAATTATGTTTTCATGTAGGTTTCGTCAACTTGATACGTATATATCTTATAGTAACTTATCAGATGTTACTTTGATACGATAAATTGCCTCAAGTTTATTCTCATTTGAGATAAGTTGAAATGAAAAATTAAGCGTGCAAAGCAGTGTTTCAACTGATTTGATAGGGAGCTTTATACTTGCGTCGCAAACAAAAATATGTATTTTGTTGTAAATTTCTTGAAAAATTTTTTTTTGTTAAGTACGCTTACTCAATCATTCATCGAGAATGTTGAAAAAAATTATTCCATCTTGGTGGCGTGAAAGGGGAAGAAAGTTTGGGAAATCTCCGTCTCAGAACGATTTTCCTCGCGGAAAAATTGATTTCTAGATGCGAAAAACAGTAAAGTTTAATATATAGAGCTTTTAAATACGTCAATGTACCAACTTTTTGACTCCAACCTTCGAAGCGTTGCAAAATTTTCGCCCTCACTTTGCTGTGACCATACCTATATGTTTCAAATTTCATTGGAAAAAAATTAACAAATCACCCCAGCCCCCCCGTTTTCGAAAAGATAAGGAAAAAAATGAAAATTTGATGAACACGACATTACATTTTAAGTAATTATTATAATAATCTAAGTAAGCGTTGAGACGTCCAATTTTAGGGTTTTGTTTGAAGAGGGGAGGGGGAGAGTAAAAAAAATGTCGCATTGTGTCAAATGACTGTGGTGAAAATTTGGATCTCAGATTTCACTAGAAAAACTCTATTTTCATACCCCATTAGCTAAAAACTTAAAAAGGATGTTCTCATATAAGAATAAGCGAAATGCCATTGATCTCAGATTTTTAAAATTTTTACAAAACATTCGGTGTCTTTGAAAAAAATTTTAGGGTCAAGAAAATTCCCTCACGTCACACTCTCGCACAAAACCTCAAAAAAACACTTTTTTTGGAGATAAAATCCTGTATGCGCCCGTATTTGAGGAAAAATACCAATTTCAATCCAAATGTTGAAAGAAATGATGGATCTATCGACATGAATTTTTCTAAAAATTTTCCAATTCTTGAGGGGGGGGGGGGGGGAGGATAGACAAAATAGAACTTTGAATTACTGCAGTTGGAATCTTTGAGAAGGTACATGAAAATTTTTTCACTGAAATATGCGTTTTGTCGAGTATAACTTTTAGACTTTTTTTGAGATTTGAGTCATTTTCAAAAACTCAAAAAAATGCTCAAAAGTGCGTTTTCTCAGAACTAATATGTAATATGCTAAAAATTAATGGAAGTCAGGTTGTTCAACGTGAAATTTTATATCAGATTACATCATAAAAATTTTGGCTGAGGAGCATAATTGCAGAATCGTGGGCATGGGTTCATAAAGGGGTAAAGGATCAAAATGCGAACGAGAAATTCAAACGAAATACAACCGCCGGATTCGTATTCTGCGTGTCTGAATAAGTCAAAAAGCACTTCTTTCCTAATTTTCTGATCCACTTTCAACATAGGAAAAAATTAGTGCAGCAATTAAAAGTTTTCTACTGTCAATTTCTCGTCCCTCCCCCTGGAGTGGAAAATTTTGAAAAAATTCATGTCGATTAACTCACCATCCTTCCAAACATTTGAATTAAAATTATGCTTTTCTCTCAAATACGGACGCATATACAATTTTTTCTCAAAAGAAAGTGCCTTTTCGATATTCTACGCGGCGAGGGAAGGGGAGGGGTAGAGGGAGGAAATTTTTTTTTACAAGTGTGCAATTATGTTTTGTGAAAATTTTGAAAATTCGAAATCAAAGGAATTTCATTTATTCCTATCCAAAAATACCTTTAACATTCAAATTTGAGAAAAGTTTTTTTTTAATTTTTTGGTATTAATAAGTCCTAAGAGACTAATAAAACAAAAAATTTTTGCATTTTTTTTCACTTTTCAGAGGTTTACAAAATCTTGTATAAAAACAAAAAATTGTTTGTTTTAAGTTTTCTTAAAATGATCGAAAAGCAAAAAAAAAACCAAAAATTTTTTTGTTACAAACAAAAAGTTAAATGAAATGAATTTTTTCATTATTTCTACCTCAATCTTAAAATTTTAAATTGCTGATAGTTGGGCAGGGAGGGGCCAGTGGTCAAATAAAAGACCCAAAATTTTTACTACGTTTAGTTTATCTCATTTTGTATTTTCCCCCTGCCTGGGTGGAAGATGAAGGACAGGGAAAGCAATTGCGAAATTATGATAAATAAACATGCTAAAAATTAGGGTCTGTGATTTCACCACAGACTATGTTTCCCTACCTCATTGGTTTAAAAATTTGAAATTTGCATAGGAATCAAAAAACTTTTTTTTTAATTTAAATTAAAAAAAAAACAATTTTTCATTTCTATTTTCATTTTTCATTTTAAATCGATACTTGCCCTGTGAGGGGAGGGGAAATAAAAGACCCATAATTTTTACCAAGCTCATTTGACGTCATTTCGCAAAAAAAAAATCAGAACGCTGTAATAGATATTCTCATGTCAAATATCGATTGAATTTTTACGAAAAAAAAAATTAATAAGATTAGCTCAAGCAGAGATGAAGGGGATCAAAAATTACGAACCAGGGAATCTATCAATTTATCAGTAAAAAATTTAGAGAAAAGAATCAACTTTTTGCTTTGATTAAAAATAAAAGATTTTTTTTTTTAAATAATAGAACAAGACATTTTTTTGTCATACTGAATAAGTGAATATGTTAAAATCAAGCAATTTTCAAATTTTCGTATTCTTTTGAAACGCACCGAGAAATTTTCTAAAGAGGAAGATGCATAATTTAATATAAATTGATACTACTTTTTTTCAAAGACTGCGGTTGGTGGTTGGGGGGCTAGCTTGATGATGAACCCACCTTCTTCATTCCCTCGCATTATTGCCCAAGAACCATTCAAATATTGTATCGGTACAATACAATCCTACAATCACTCGAACAAGAGCAACTTTGCAATATTTACGGCAAACCAGTTATGCAATTTTATTAACACCTTGACAATCACTTCAACAATACATTACAGAAGCAATAAAAAATCTCGTATTATCGAATACCAATGTTATTTTAAGCAAAAACGAATCAAAGAATACAATTTTCAGGAATTTTGTACCCTTGATGAGACACAGACTGATTGTGGTGCTGTGATATGGACACACCCTGCTACTTTATTGTTTTTAAATCCTTAAAAAACCTTCTAGCAGCTCATTTTCAAATTAATTTTCTCTTCGGAATATTTATAATTATGTGTCCGATTGAAATTTCGACACTTGGCAGAGGGATGAAATTTTTACCATGTTTATTTTTACACCAGTTCGCAATTTATTAGGCCTCATTACGGTTCAATTTTCGAAAAAAAATTAGATGCAATCCAACGTATATAGGAAATATTGTAAAAAAAAATCCAAATAGACAGGATATAAACAGCGGTCCCATTACAAGAAATAAAAGGCTATATCAGCACCGCTTCCCCCTCCCCCTGCTGGGTTACTTCTCTTGGTACAACGATTAGTATGTATTTTAATATAAATTGTGGACTTTACGCGAGAATAATAATATTATTTTTTTAATTCAATGTCATCCATCTTTATCAAATTTAATTTAATTCCCGATTACTTTATTTACGCCTAAATCAAACGAATCCGAAAAGCAGAACGTATTTATGTATTTTAAGCATGTACATTATTCTATCGGCGATATATTCGACTCGATATTCACGATAATTGAAAATTTAAATTTTTTCACAATTTTTATTACCAGTTTGAAAATGTATTACAGTGTGAAATTTGTTTCATTCCGAAACAACGCAACTGCTCAACGTGATAAAGTATTCGGAAAATGTGTGCAATTTATAGTCTCTTGGTACGTGGACTTGGGGTAGAAGTTAAGTTAAAATTGCCAGACGAAATTTCAAGCAGTTCGAGGCTTTCGACAATTTTTTTGCAGTGTCATTCTCAATGGTAAAGTAAAAGTAGAACGTGATACGACTACATTAATGCAAAAAAAAAAAAAAAAACTCCATGTTTCGTAAATAACTGCAAAAGTATATGGTAGCAGAAAAGGCTACAAATTTTACAAACGTATTTTGAAATTTAAGTCGTGACTAGATACAGCTGGCACCGAATCAAAAAAGAAAAATCTCTTACATTTGGTTGATTTACTACCTGCAAATAAATACAAAATGAAATAGACTATTCGAATATCGTATTAAAAATATCAAACTGAAAAGAGGAGAAAAAAAAAACAGGAAAATGCATTGATATTGCGAGTCGAAATTTTATCAAGTATAGTTGGATAATAAGAAAAATTACCAGTGGAAATCTGCGTATAATGATTCGATATAAAAATGACTTATTACGCAATTTTAAAATTTGAATTTTTTCCTCATTAAAAAGAAATTAATTTTGTAGCCAGAATTTCATCGAAAAAAAGAACCGAGATGATTTTTAAATGTCGTCGTCGTCGTCTTCTTCATAGTTGGCAATTTTCTTTTGTTGTTTTATCAACTTGAAGGAAATGGATTCGATGGAAGTTCTCAATTACGTACCATTTTGAAATATTCTGTTGTGTCGGTTTGAAAATCTCGACTATAACGATACATTATGTATTATAATCCTTGTTTAAAATATATATATATAGGAGCTCGAAACGAATATATTATTCGAACCGGCGACATCGTCTGGGATGGCTGGTGTAATAGTATAAGTTGCCTAATTAATTTCACGTGTAACCGGAACCAGGCATTTGTCATATTGAACATGTAACAGTGTTACAAGTTGCCTAATTGATAGAACACGTATATAACAAAAGGATGTTGGAAATTTGAAAACGAAAAAAATTATCGAACTAACGAAGCGAGAAAATTTTTTACACGAAAAAAGTATTCTTTTGTATGCAGCATACTTCTCGACAGTTAATTAATTTAAGAAACCTTTTACCGGTTTTTGAGAAAGATCGACGAAGCCTTTAAAAATTAATAATAATTTTTAAAAGAAGCAACTGATATAAAAGAAAGCACCTGCAGGGATATCGAGTCGTCGTCGTTTGTGAGGTAGGGTACGAATAAGTAAACACGCTTGTAAATCAAACAATACTAAATCTTACCGATGAATTGGGTATCGTTGCGTTGATCAGGATAATTAATCACGTTATAACTTCGATCAACGACGCAAATATGTGACCGGGGAATTAATACGACGACGAAAATCACAACGTAAAATGTACATTTCGCACGATCGACAACGTCGATAATTTATAATCGCGAATGATACATTTAATCGGAGAGCGAGGGAGAAAAAAAAATTGCACCGCGAAAATAACAACCGAAACGCAAACGCACGTTGAATAAAAATCACGAAAAAATCACGAATCGCGAATGATTACGTTAAAATAAAAATACGCGCACCACCGAAGGCTAATTCTACGTACAGTGGTATTCGTTAATACAGTATGGTTACAAATTACACACTAAACTGATATCAGGGGTGTATCATCGTCTGTATTCTAATGTGACGCAGGCGCACCGCTTGAAATTGCCAAATCGCCGAGCATTTTTCGTCCAGCACCCGAATTTCGATGGTGCTCGATTTGAAAGCTATTTAATTCTGCATTTCGTATTTTTAATTTATTTCTACCCGGTGAAATTTTTTTCAATCTATTTCTCTCTCTGTCTCTCTGTCTCTCTCTCTCTCACTACCTCCTTCTCAAGGCTCGTTGTTAGATTTCAACGAGACTGATTTTTATACCCTCTTAGTCTCACACCGACCTAGGGTATCGGAGTTACGGACAGTAACGTAACGGCCCGAACATTATGAATATTTACATCAAATTTTTATGTAACTTTAGTCTAAATATTTTTCGCCTCGAGAAATTCGTCCCTATTAAAAAAAATATATAAGAAGAAAGAAACTTTATTGTTAATTTTTTTCTTCTCGTCGTCGTCATCAAAGTTTTTTTTTTATTTTTTATTTTTTATTTTTTATTATCGTGTTTTTAATTAGCCGAACACGTTGTTTCTTTTCTTCTTTTTTTTTCTACCCTTGCAAATCTTCAGCCCTCTTTGCATACGTAATTTCTATCTGTAGCCAGGTACGTAGACGGTAATTTGTGCAGCAGATTATTTCACGAATGGCAAATTACAATTGATTATCTCCAGCGACTCGTCTATTTTCACGTAATTTCCGTACTGCTAAATATTTACAAAAAGGTAGATTGCGTTTACTTACTGTACAGTTACATTCGGGTGATTTTCGTTCAGTACCAAAGGTTTGTCTTAATTGGCAAATGCAAATAGTAAATTGCTAAAACGAGATTCGTTTATATATGTATAATTTTTTTTTTATAACGAGTATAATCCAGCTGGTATATAATCGGCGACAATTTTAGTCGAAAATTATATGAAGGGTACCCCCGCCCCCTCCACTAATCCCTCCTACTACGTCGGATTAAGAATGCTGAAATGATTCTGTCTTCGAATTTTGAAATAAATTACGAAATATTATTAAATGACATAAAAAAATGATTTTTAACGTGCGACGTAAAAATCTGTGCCCTCCCGCACCAGAATAGCACTCTCTTCATCCGAAGTGACGAAAAAACACGTTTTGCGATGGAAAAATTTTATTTTAATGCATGTACGAGGGAAAATTAAAAAATTTATTCTGATAAATTATGGGGTGAGGGGAGGGGGGACAGGAGCCTACCCTCTGCCTCGACGATCATGCATTTACAAACGGTTTTGTAATCATCATGGTGTGTTGTGTTTTGTCAAATGATTCCTAGCTCAATTTGAAAAGGAGGGTAAAGAGGATGGTTGAGTATTAGAGCGTTTCAATTTGATGATTTTTCAAAAATTGGAATATGTAGTGGAAAAAAGTTACGTAATGGTGTCAAATGAACGAGATTAAAATTCAAGGCTCTTCAATTTAACTCATTCAAAACATCAAAATTTATAAAAAAAAAAAATCGAAAAAAATTTTTCGTTTTTGAACTTTTAGGAAATAATGTGTTATAATATATCATGTGCAATTGAATAAAAATTCTCAATTTTTTCCAATTTTCAGATCGTACAAAATCATGTTTAAGAATGAAGAAAACGATTTTGTACCTTTTTGTGCCCTCAGAAAATCAAAAACAAAAAAAGAAGTATTGCTATTAATCAGTTTTAAGAATAGGGGAGGGAGAGTGTACTGAGGCTAAAATACGGAGACCCTCTAAAAGGTACATCTAGGACTCCTGATATATCTATACAGGGTGTTTCGTCTTGATAGTACCCCTTTCATACAAATGGAGCAACACAAGTTGTACTCAAGAAGCATAGGCTGCCTATCCAAAACATTGCAGGGGCTGTGCTGTGGGCATATGAATTTTTTATTTTCAAAAAATCCCAATTCAAGAACTAAAAATGCTAGAAATGTCCAGTTCACGCCAAAATGTGACAAATACAAGGTAGTATTTTTGGTAAAAAAAATTAGGGTCATAGATTGTGTGGAAAATTTTTTCCTTTTTTTCAAACAAAAATTTTCGATGAAAAATCAGTTTTGGCAAAAAACGTTCCTTTGTTAAAATAGGCTCGATTTTGATATTTTTTCTCCAAATGAAGTGAATATTTCATCAAAAAGAGCTTTTTGTTGAAATTTTTATTTCCATGAAAAATTTTTTTAGTAAAATGAGAAAAAATTCTAATAAAACAATGGAAAAATTTAATTATGCCAAGTGGTGGAGGGTACCTTGTTACTTCGATAAAATTTTTTTAATTGGGTACAAAAAGTTATGAACAAAAATTTAGACCATCATTTTTTTTCAATAAATTCATCTTATTTTACGAACCATGCCATTTATGCCCTTAATTTTTTTTATCAGAAATACTACGTTGTATTTTTCATATTTTGGCGTAAACTAGACATTTCTACCATTTTTTGTTCTTAAATGGAAATTTAAAAAAAATTGCTCTAAATTTTTTGAAAAAAAATTCAAATGCCTGTAGCAAAGCCCCTGCCCCTGTAATGTTTTGGATAGGCAGCCCGTGCTACATGAGTCCAACTTGTGTTCTTCTACTTGTGGTATGAAGGGGGTACTATCGAGACAAAACACCCTGTATATCAAATTTCAACTTCTCAGCTTAATTTGGTGGGGAAATACGCGAGAAACAAACTCAAAAGGTAAGAAAAATTGGCCAAAAAACTTTATTTTCAGGGCATCAAGGAGACTATTCGTCTAAAAAGTTGAAACCCTGAAAAAACACATTTACGACCCATACTATGTCTATATACCAAATTTCAACTTCTCAGCTCAATTTAGGAGGTGAAGTAGGGAAGGTGATGGCTCTTTTTCAAGGTGAAAAAGAATCAAAATCCTCATATCTCCCCTCCTAGTTGGACCAAAAGGCTAATTTTTGGATATGTTGCACAACTTCGGATTATCTATCGATTGACAAAAAAAAAAAAACAATTTTTGAGATAATAGCTCCTCAGCACTCCCTGAATTTTTACTCGAGATCATCCATACTTCAGAATATCATATCCACCGCCAATAGAAGCCTATTTCTCAAATTTGATCGATTTTGGTCGGTATCGAGCTGAGCAAATAATTTTTAGTTTCGGGGAGGAGGAGGGATTAAAAAAATTGAAATAAATATCTGACAGGGCTGACAATGGTTGTAATGATCTTCCCTAATTCGTTGGGTTCAACTTTTTCACAAAAATCGAGCGAAAAATAAGGTTCACATTGTACCTTTGGCTGAAAATATTTGTCGATTAACCGAGTATCCGAATTAATCAATGTATTTCTCCAATTCGTGCAAAGTTTGAATTACATAGTAAACAATTAAAAGCTATAGGCCGACTGCATATTATTATACCTACCTAAACGTGTAGTGTACACATAATCATGTGATTAGGAATAAGTTGTAGACTTACGGAGTTTAATTGGTTCAAATGGTATAGCTTTTCGTAATAATACGCCCAAGTTTATCAACAATGCAGACAAAACTCACGCATACGAGGTTAAAAGATTAAGACTCTGACAAACAGAGTAATTAACTTGTAATTACAAACTTTCTTTAAGCATTGCCAGCGACCTTACACGCTACTTTGCGGAAACGATTTCTTTACATTTGTGTAATTAAACGAAATTTTATGCCGGTTTAAGAAAGCCAATGAAAATTGACTTTTCTGTGGTCGTATACGTAAGATTGTACGTAAGCGGGTAGCTAGGTACCAACTCGCAACGAATAAGTGTTGTAAAATTTCACAATTGAAAATATACCTACAACATATAGGTATGGTGAAGCGATGAAAACGTGTATTTTCCTATTTACCCGCTTAGTTGTGTTTAAACAAAAATAAAATTCTATTTTTGCTTAATATTTGGAGTGATTTTCTTCAGTTATAGCTTTTTGTTAATTCTGCTTTCATACGATGAGCTGGATTATTACAGCCAGTGGTAAAGATGTACAGAAGCAAACTCATAAAATTCTTTCGCACCTTATCTGCATGCACTGCTATTATACCGAATATCATATTGTCCTAAAAAAACACAGAGAAATGTTTGTGGAGAGATAGAGGATTAGATACAAACATAGTTTCCACTCTTCTTGTTTGATCAGCTTCATCAACCTGGATACCAATAATCCAGTCACATCAGTGTAAAAAATTACTAAATGAATGAAAAATTTATGGTAAATTTTTTTTTCGCTGGATTGTAGCACACAACTATCTGAACAACACACTTATCTAAAATCGGAGAAAATTATTGTGGATAATCTCTCTCAATATCTATATTTGTGCCTCCTTAACATATTTTTTACCAATAACTGTATTCTTAATTGAGATACAGAAAAAAAATTCGGTTAAAAAATGTAACTGATAAAATTTTTAATGCAAAAAAAAATACACATTTTCTTCAAAAATTGATAAGAACACATCAAAATGATTTTTAAAAATGCGTTTTTTACGCTACGCTGATAATCCGCGTGACGGTTTTGTCGTGTCTCGAGAGCCAGCGATCAACGTTCATAGACATCCGAGCTCAATTCTAGTATCAGCATACCGAAAAGGTACATGTCATGGACTGTAATCAGGATTGAGTGTAGAAAGGGTTCAATGGAGCTAGAAAGTCAAATCCCCTAAAAATACATCTAGGACCCTTACTGACTATACATACCTAATTTCATCTTCCGAGCCTCGTTTGGAGGGGACTTATGCGGAGAACAAACATTAAAAATTAGAAAAATCAACCAAAAAACCACATATTCGGGCTGTGAGGGGGTGAAATAGGACTAAAAAGTCGAGACCATCAAAAGGTGTATCTAGGACTCCTAGTGACTCTACATACCGATTTTAACTTCCTAATTCATTTTGGTGGGAACATAGGGGAGGAAACGCTCTTTTTCAAGACCAAAAAGCGTAAAACCCCTCATATCTCCCTTCCTAATTGATCTAAGAAATTGATTTTTGGATATGATGTACAACTTTAAATTCTCTATTGATTGACTTAAAAAAGAAAAATTTTTGTGTTTTTGGACCCTCAGTACCCCCTCACCTAAAATTGGGCAAAACGGAATTTTGACCCAAGGTCATCCCCACTCATATATATCAAATCCATCGCCAAACTGAGCCGATTGTCCGAATTGGAGTGATTTTAATCAGTTTTGAGCAGAGTAAATGGTTTTAATGTTCAGGAAAAAAACTGAAATAAAATAAAAATAAATATCTGATATCGCAAAAAATTGTCTTGATGGTCTTCTAGAACCCCAAAACGGATTTTGTTGGTATTCCTCCCCCTCCCCCAACCGCATGTTTTCATTAACAATATGACATCGAAAATCAAGCTAATAATCAACAAATGAATAATAATTTGATTTTTAAAATCACAACCCTACGTCACTTCAAGTAATTGGAGCCCGCGTGTTTGCAAACATTGGCCCGTTGGCTCTCGCGACGAGACAAACACATCACGCGGAACATCATCTCAACACTTGAAGCACGTTTTTCAAACACATTTTAGTGTTTCAATTAATTTTAAACGAAAATTTGTAATAATCTGTTTCACTGGAAATTTTATCAGCTAAATTTAGTGGTTTAACTTTTTTTTGTGTTTCATTTAGGAACAAAGTTATTTGTAAAAAATATGTTTAAGGAGCACACCTATTGATAATTATTCGGAGAAAAGCTGTACGATTATTTTGTGCTATTTTGGATATGTTTTTTGAGCGAAAAAAATTTTAGTCATAAATTTTTCCATTATTTAATGCTAATTTGACTGGACGAGAAGCATTTCAGAGTTATTAGGAAGCAAAAAAGATGGATTTTTCGAACTTCTATATAAATTCTAAAAACTTGAATTCCTGAATTGTTCACAGTTTTGTAGCTTGTGGCAGACTTTTTGGAGGGCTGATGTACAACTGTGCAACCACCATCGTAGCACACTTCAGATTGGCCCCTTAGCTAATGCTGGATTGTTAATCCGTCGTTAAATATAGCTTTTTAAAGTTCTTCTCCTGGTCTTTATAGTTCAAGAACATAGTTGCGGCCCCCATACTCACTTTGCCACTCGGTCTTTTCCATGCCAGTCCATCACTGTTTGCAGCTTGTTGTAATTTCAGTTGGTATCTGTGGAAATGAATCGGTTTTATGTCTACAATATTACTCAGCAGAGGTATTGGCTTTTCAATTTACCAACTGTTCTTATAGTGGGGTAAAATGCAGGTCTACCAAAGATTGTTTGGTATTTTTTTGGTAATTTCATGATACCAACACAATTCTGGAAGAAGGGAACTCGATGGACATGGTATTCTATATGATGAAACTACCTGTGGAGTGTATTGCCCGGTTAAGATAAGTGCAGGAGCTACAGTTCTCTGCTGATAACTTCCACCTTTGAAGCTTTAGCGGAAGCTAGACTGAAAGTGTTGTCTTGAAATACACACCTCATATTAATTTCATCAGAATAAATTAGCGAAAATACAAAATAGTTTATAATAAGCTGGGAGGGGGGGGGGTGAGTATTAACATGGAGGAAAACATGGTCATTTTTCAAAAATGGGTAAAATCAATACCTTATTAATAAATTCAGAAACCTATTTTGCATGCGCATTCTCTACCTTGTGCGAACTGTAAAATTTCAAGTTCTCCTGATTCTTTTGGATTTATCAAGAAATGAAAACATCCACTTTCGCACTCGCATCTGAAATTTCCTGGAAAAAATATTTTAATTTATTCAAAGGAGATAAATAGGAATTCTTAATGCATATCATGATAATTCTAGACTGTAGACACTGAAACTTTAAGATGGAAATTAGCGGGTACAGGAGTAAGGGTAATACTTTTTTTTTTTTTCAGAGTTACTCAAGACTTCTCCATTAGGAGCGCTTTTCACTAATCCCTGTTCAATCAACTCACAATTCTCATTGGTCAAGATCTCAAAAGTAGAACTTTTGTTTACTGACCAGATTTCTATCTAGAAAAAGGATAACTTCTGACCAATGATTGTCGAACCAGAATTAGTGAACAGCGCCTCTGTAGGGAAAAATAAGTGAAACTCCAAACCGTAATCCCTTTACCTCTGAAGCAGGAGATTTCCCTCTTGGTATTTCGATGTTTATAATCTAAATTATCAGAATTGATCCATTTCCCGCTGGAATAGAAAAATTCAATAATTATGAAGAATTATGAATTTTTTCTAGGAGCTTTAGATCGGTTGGAAAATTCCACACATCGGTTCGCATGGGATGCAAGAATTTTTTTTTCAATTTTCAATAAATCGCCAGTATTGGAAAATTAACTGAGACAACGCAGCTTTTTGGCATACATGCCCATTTGTGTATTCTTTTTCGCAAAGTATATACTTGAAGTTGATTATAGCTTGATTCTTGTACCCGTGTCAGTACTTGATGAAAGAATTTTCAAATCGAAAATGTTTTCTAAAAATTTGTAAAAATTTCCATAATCATGCTGCATTTTACAATTAAACCTTTATACAAATGCAAATGACTGCGTAATATTGAAAGCGACACAGATGATAGAAAACGTATCTACACAATACGAACAGATTATTTCAAAGTCATTGAAAATCTGTTGACAAAACAAGCGCGCAACTTTCAACAATCAACCCATACTTATACTACAAAGTTCGATTTCTGCGAAATTGGTTTAGTGCAAGGTGTATAAATGATGTTTCAAAACTTACATTCTATTCATGGTTCTTTAATATATTATTGTGAATGTTATGAATGCTTAGGAGATTGTTAAAATGGAAAATAATAAGCTCACATGTACGTTATACATATAAGTGGAGACGGGAAAGGGATAAATTATAAAAAACATTTTTCAGGGAACAGAGCCGAAGTGAAAACTCTTCTAAAAGGGTCTCGCATGAATTAGGAAAAATCTGTATTGCAACGTGTGGGTTTTGCAGCTTTCTCTTCATACTTTTTTTTTTTTTTTTGGAGGTTGAGTGAATTTCTCTTTTTCTATTCCTTTTGTGTGAGTATCTCTTAGAAAAACGTACAAACAAATTTATCATAGTTCAAGCGAAAGAGATTAAAACTTTAAAAATATTCGCACTGGAAGAAATGAATTTCCCAAAAATTAAAATACTCATTTCTTAACATTTGAATTAGCCTAATTTTCTGTCGTATTGTCAATAAAAACTAGACCATTACGGTTTATTGACCTACGGCCGATGAGGGTGGGATACCAACCAAATCCGTTTTGCGGTCGTAAAATATCATAAAGATAATTTTTGGTCATGCCAGATATTCAATTTCCTTCCACCCTTTCCCAATCGAAACTAAAAATCACTTGCTGAGCTCAATGCTGGCCAAAATCGATTAATTTTGGGGAACAGGCTTTAATTACCAGGGGATTTGATACCCTAGAGTGGGGATAACCTCGAGTCAAAATTCAGTTTTGCCCGAATAAAATCGCAAAAATTGTTCCTTTTCGAGCCAATCGGTGATCAGTCCAAAGTTGTAAAACATATTCAAAAATCAGCTTCCTATGTCAATTAAGAGTAGAGATATGAAAAGAGTTTTTCTCCTTTTTGATTTTGAAAAGGGACTGTTCCTCTCGTATCTTCCTTCCAAATTGAGCTAGGAATTGAAAATTTGGTATATACTATTAGTAGGGGCCATGGATGTGCCTCCGGGAGGGGGGGTCATTTGGCCGTAAATGTTCCCGTTATTTAATGCTAACTCGATTGGACTAAACCTTGTTTTTAGCCTGATTTTCTACGTCGTATTATCAATGAAAACAAGGCAAATACAGTCTATTGACCAATGGTGGATGAGGGGGGGATATCAAAAAAATCCGTTTTGGAGTCCTAGAAGACTATTGAGACAATTTTTAGCCATGTCAGATATTTATTTTTATTTTTATTTTTTCCCACGAACGTTAGAATTATTTACTCCGCTCGATACTGACCAAAATCGCTGCTATTCGGTCAATCAGCTCAGTTTGACGACGGAGTTTTGCCCCATTTTAGGGGAGGGGATGCTGAGGAGTCAAAAACAAAAATTGTCCTTTCTCAAGCTAATTGATAGAGAATCAAATGTTGCATAGTATATCCAAAAATCAACCTATTAAGACGATTAGGAGGGGAGATATTGGGGCTTTCCCCCTTTTTGACCCTGAAAAAGGGCTGTTGCTCATCTATCTCTCCAACAAATTGAGCTAGGAGGTTGAAATTTCGTATGTATACTCAGTTGGAACCCTAGATGTGCTTTTTGGGAGTTCCATCCTCAAAAAAGTGGTTTTTGATTGCTCTTCCTCATTTTTCTTATTTTTTGAGTTCGTTTCTCACATAACTCCCCTCCAAATTGAGCTAGAAAGTTAAAATTGGGTTTGTACATTCTGTTGGGGCCCTAGTGTACCTGTTTGGAGTTTCGACGTTTTAGACGAATATAGTCTCCTTACTGCCCTGAAAATGAACTTTTTTGGCCAGTTTTCATTATCTTTTAAGTTTGTTTCTTGCATCCCACCAAATTGAGTTAGGAAGTTGAAATGAGGTATGTACATTTAGCAGGGGCGCTAGATTTGCCTTTTGGGATTCTCGACTTTTCGGTCCCACTTCACCCTCTTCTACCCTCAAAAAGGTGATTTTTTGGTCCTTTTTTAAAATTTATTCCCCGAACAATTTCCCTCCAAATTGAGCTAGGAAGTTGAAATCAGGTATCTACATTTAGTAGATGCCCCAAGTGTGCCTTTTGGGGGTCTCAACTTTTTAGCTCCATTGAACCCCATCCTCGCAATGTTTTTTTTTTTCAATTCACGTAATTATAATATTTTACGAAAATCAGGCTGAAAATGCAATGGTTTATGAATAAATACTGAAAAATTCGAATTTCGCCGATTTTCAAGGAGATTCAAATTTCCAATGTTTCTCTGCTCGTTGCCCAGTTATTCATCGCACTAGTTACCTGTTTAGTGCTATATCGAGTCAAAATAGTAACGTTTTAATAGAATGCTTTAAGAACACGTTTCGAATTAGGTATCCAAACATTTGGAGTTTTTTTTCCTCGTTTTTTCTCTGTTTCTCTCTCTCTCTCTCTCTCTCTTTGGCATTTGTTGTAACAAAGGAACCGTTTGAACATTGGCAACGCGTATAACTATGAATTCAAAGCGTGTGCTGGTTTTTGAGTTCAAACATATTATTCGTGTAACAATTTAAACTTTTTTCCACAAAACATATTCGACGGGTAAAAACTTTGGTGGCAAGTACGTGTGATCGAAAAACTTTATGTAGGGGGTAAAATTGAGACGTTAAAATGACCAAAAGTATGGTCGCGCTGCGAGAGCCGAATGACGCACGGTTCGGCGCGAGCTATCGACTAACCGAGTTAAACGGTACTTTTGTATAGTGAATTGCAGTTTTTTTCTTTCCTAGCCCTGTTTGGATATTCGGCGTCTATTCTGGTGTAAAATCGTGTAATACTCTTAATAATCTTTCAACAAGGTTGACTGAAGCTCGGTAGGGGCAGAAAAAAAAAAGATAAACTAGCAAAAGTCTTATCTTATTACAGGGTCATCAAAATGTAGCGAAATTTCCGGTCGCTACTTGAACATCCTTATGGTGTAGAGTTGGCGATGGTGGGGTAAAACGAAGGAATACGACGAGACGCGACATAAACGAATTAAAATAAACTTTTTTCGAATCGTCGAGCTTTATTTAAAAAGCAGCGTCCGTTTTCTCGTGTACACGTCTCCGGTCGCAAATATGACGTGAAATTATGGTATTAGTCTGGAGAAAGAAAGAAAGAAAGACGCAGAGAGAGAGAGAGAGTGGGAGATGGAGAAAGTGAGCGAATAAAAAAGCCTAGGCCCCTTAATTTACAAACATTTATCAACGAGTACCGCAGATACAAGACCAGTGTTATACAACTACTTTCGTATAACTGAGAACGTACAAAAAAATATTTATCATCGTTTGTTATAGTTCAGTTGGCAACGTTGATGTCATTTATCATAAGAAAAAGAGTTTCGCCGCACAGAGCCGCGTGTGGTGTATGGTACGTGTACATGTAGCCGCTAAAACCATGCGACTTTCGCCATATACAAGCATTCTTGTGTAATCTGACACTCCGCGAGGCCCTAATATTTCCGACGGCTCCGCGAACTCCGCGTATTTTGCCGGACGTATTAGTTCAATAACAAATGATACGATATGTGAAAAAAAAAAATTTCCCTTTCTGCGGCTGTAGAATAAAATTTCACTTCGTCCGTTTATAATTTGGCGCCCAACAGTACGGGCAATTTGATCAATAGTCGTGGGAATTCACATGTTGGATGGTGTTTTTTTATTGTTCGAATGGGAACAGAATAGTGCGAGACGAAAGAGCTGTATTTTTTTTTTATTTATTTTTTTTTATTACTCATTCGCAATTCACTTCTGTGCAGTTAGTATCTCTCATTTCACAGTCGAGTCGCTATAGTTGCGCCCTCGCTCTCGGTGTAGTTTTCTATTCGTTAGATCATTCAAATGTCCGACTATAGGAGAGTATTCGCACCAACTGTCTATCAGAAGATACTCTGCGAATCATGCCAGTGACATTTGGGGCTTTGTTACGTTTCACCCCGTTTGACCATTGACAGCATAACTAAAGCGATTTAAGTCTGGTAATGACAAAAATCTATTCTACGAGTAAAACCGTATTTCGTTGTAGTCGAATCGATGCGAGGCTTTTGAAAGACATAATTTGATACATTGATGGTTTTCCTATTAAAATATGAAAGATTTTTCGCGCAGAAGTCCTGTTAAATTTGTCTGTACATTAATGAGAGTCCTATAGCGAATCTCTTTAAATCTATACCTTGTCACCTTGTAAATTTGAAGAGTTAAATACTTATAACTTTTTGCACGCAAAGAGTAATCATCGAAAGAATGTAAGTTTTGATATTTTGAATGTAATTGGTACAATCCACCACGTTCAAGTTCAACTAATTTTTCTCGACATTTCAACTTTAAAACTAGGGTTAACGACATCTTTAATTTTCCTCAACATTTCAACTTGAAATCATAAAATCAACCTGAGTAAAGGTCAACTAATTTATCTCGACATTTCAATTTGAAATCTTGAAATCAATTCAGGGACAAGCTCAACAGGTGATGGAACAACTGATGACGACATTTCAACTCAAAATCATAAAATTTGTTTGGGGCCAAAGTCCAGTGTTTTGACGAGTCAACTTTAAACATCTCTAATTTTCCTCAACATTTCAACTTGAAATTATAAAATCAACCTGAGTAAAGGTCAACTAATTTATCTCGACATTTCAATTTGAAATCTTGAAATCAATTCAGGGACAAGCTCAACTGTTGACGGAACAACTGATGACGACATTTCAACTCAAAATTATAAAATCTTTCTGGGGCCAAGGTCCAGTGTTTTGACGAGTCAACTTTAAACATCTCTAATTTTCCTCAACATTTCAACTTGAAATCATAAAATCAACCCTCCTTAAAATAAGTCCACTGATGTGATTCCCAGTCATAAAAATGTGTCCACTGAGGTCAGTCCAATGATGACGTTACACTGTTGACGGTGTACTAATAGCATCTCTAATTTTCGTCAACATTTCAATTTAAAGTCATGAAATAAGTCCACTGATGTCGCATCCCTAATTTTTCTCAACATTTGAGCTTTAAATCATAAAATCAATTCTTCATAAAATAAGTCCACTGATGTCAGTCCAATGATGACGTCACACTGTTGACTGTCCACTAATGTTATCTAATGAAGACAGTCAACTGTTGACATTCAATCGTCGACGATTTTTCCAGAATGCGTTATTAAACATCTTTCGATGTTGATAGAACATTATGTAAATATTCCCCTTAGAGTCTTAGTCCCTAGACACCTTAATTTCTGCATTAACCTCATCCTCACTTCCTCAGATAAGCAGCAGATTCCATTTTAACCCAAAGTTTTTTTCATCACTGTACAGTAGATTGACTGAATTTTGAAAAATTTTCAGATATTGGTCCAGAACTAAGATTCCTAAAATTTAGGTTCCCAACTGATACTATCAATCTTCAACTCAAAGACCACCAATTTCTTATGTAGTCTAACCATTGCCGTAGAAAACAATTTTCGTTGGATGGTTGAACAAATTTATTTTTCAGAATGAACGAGCCCATTGTTCTGACTTAATTTTCAATCTTTGGCACTTTTTTCACTCGTATTTGAAATAAAGGGGAAATTGGTGTAGCGAGGAATGATTGGCAGGAGGAGGGGGTTTTTTTTTCAAACAAAAAAGTAAAATAAATAATATTGATGAAGTATATGTGCGTGCCTGCTCCGGCAAAGCGATGGCAAAATTTTGAAAATATGAGATTGTTAATTATTGAAAAGAGTATCTTTTGAAGTTTTATGAAGGAAAAAAGAAGGTTGTTTTGTTTTTACAAGTTTTTCTAGTTTGTTTACTACCCTTGTTTTCTAGGAAAGAAGAGAGATTTAATAGAATTTTTGGTTCCATAAAACATTGATCTTGATGTAAGTGAAAATTTTAAGAAACATATATAATTCTAACAAGAAACGCTTGGATCACACTAAACATTCCACAAAATTCGGAAAATATTTTCCTTTTAAAGAAAAATTTTAGATCATCAGAATGAATCTCAAAAATCATCAGAGTATTGTTTCCAATAATTCATCAATAACGAAAAAATGTTGAAAAATTGAAGAAAATTGACTTAAAATAAGATGAAAAATCGTTAAAAATTATCTAAAACTTTGATAAAAATTTGATAAAAATGTGTGAGAAGTACAATGAATTTGCCACAAATTAAGAAAACATGTTGAATAAGAATCATGGGAAAATTATTGAAAATTATGTAAACATGTGATAAAAATTGGTAAAAAAGTGCAGAAAATTGATCAAAATTTACAAAAAAATTTGAAAAATGAGTGAAAATTGACCTAAAATATGAAAAAAATCATAGGTGTAAATGGCAAAAGATGGATATAAAATCTCGAGAAAATGTTAAAAAATGAATGAAGATGAATCATTTAAAATGTGAAGAAAATCATTGAAAACCATTGAAAAATGAGAAAAATTTGGAAAAAATGGATGAGAATTGACCTAAATTATAAATAATTCAGGTCAAAATTTTCATTCATTTTTCAACAATTCTTTTGCGGTTTTCAATCAATTTTCTGCAATGTTCGCTTGATTTTCAATGATTTTATTTTTCATCATTTTCTTTGCAATTTTCGATTATTTTTCTGCACTTTTTACACTTTTTTTTTCAATTTTTACCCAATTTGGAATGATTTTAAATAATTTTGTTCATAAATTAGGACTTTTTTCAAGTATTTTTCAACATTTTTTCGTGATTTTTAATCAATTTTCTGCACTGTTTACCAATTTTCAACAAAGGGTTTCCTTCATTAAGATAAGGAGATCGGCCCTGGATCGAAATCAGGTCTAAAGTGGTCCAAAATGTCACTTTGGATGTAAAATTACTAAAAAAAAATTC
The DNA here is from genome assembly GCA_900060175.1 of Ferrisia virgata. NCBI lineage: Eukaryota > Metazoa > Arthropoda > Insecta > Hemiptera > Pseudococcidae > Ferrisia > Ferrisia virgata. Next base: position 102,452 of record FIZR01000160.1, on the reverse strand, counting down.
TGACCGCCTATCCCTACCGGTTCCACATTTACTATGCAGGGGTATGCATGATCATTTTTTCAAAAAAATTTGTCAAAATTTTCCCAATTTTTTTCACTTTGAATTTTTTTTTAATTTTGAGAGGTTGGCACGACTAAATTTTTTTTAATACTTTTGTAACACTCTTCAAGTATAACATATAATCTTTTTAAAAACTGGAAATGGGTGCATCATGCTCAAAAAAATTGAAGTTTGAGAAAACATCGTATGTTTCAACTACCACACGCAACAATAATGTATTCTTCGCAGCGCTCGTGAAGAAACAGCACTGATTGCTTACGGGCTTCATTTAACGTCGCCATTCAAATAACATAAGGCTCTTTCCATGTAAAAATCACCCAAAAAATAACTGGGGCCATTTGATTTTGCTTAAAATTTTTTTGGTGGTTTGCAAACTATGATGATAATGATAAAAGTAAGCATAAAAATGTAGTTGAAAATTTGAAATTTTTCAGTTTTTTTGTGAAAAGAATGCTATTATGAGCTCCCCACTAAAAACTTATGATCAGAGCGAAAGCCCTAAAAATTACTTTAACATTGATTTTAAAAAGTGGAATTTCGTCGATTTTTGAAAAAAAAGTTGATAAATTTCAACATTTTATATTTTTTTTCTCTAAATGGAAGTAACCGTCGAGGTTTCTGCTCTGTCCGTAAGAGGAAGGTGAGGAAACTCGAATACATAATTTTAACTCTGAGACTGAGGTCCTACACTGCACCAATCGTAGGCGGTGTAATTAACAGAAAACCGCGGTTTTTTTCTCGAAAATGATTCACTCTGAGTACCCATAGTTCCACCCTCATTTGAGCTTTGATTTTATGTGATGCGTTTTCAATAAAAATCACCCGCTTGAGTGAGTTTAGTCAAAATCTGAGGTATGTTTAGTTTATAGTAAGTGCAAATAATTGTGAGTTTTCTAAATAAAGTGAGACTAAAAACATCAAACTGAAACAATCGTGAATAAAATGATTTCAATGCAGATAGGTAGCAGGACAACCTATGATTCTATATATTTAATTCCTTTTAGCTTTGGAGACTATTTCACTGCCCGCTGTACTGTATTATCTTTCCCCTCCTGCTTATCTGCTGACACATTCGTGTTGTACGATGTATTATGTACTTACCTACTTACTTACCTACCTATATTTACACGTTTGTAGACATACCTATCTACCTAACTATAGTAACTACCTACTACCTGCTTAGACCTATACCGATTTACTTCTAAACGTTGTACTCGATTGAAGGTATTTATGTTCTGTTCACGTTCTCTACACATTACTGCCTCTATGCTACTTCGAAAGCGTCATGTTGTACATGGCCTTTATATCAGCATGATTGCCAACATAAGCTTCCGATTGCCTAATTACCATTCTTTGATGTAAAGGTATTTGTACGCAAACGACAGTTGTGACAGTAGTGTACTCGTATCGCATTTTCGTTTTATTTTTTTTTCTCTCTTCTCTCTTCTCTTTTCTTCGGTACACCTCCAAACCCCTTCAAGCTGTAACTATTAGAATTATTTGGGATTCTCTTTTTGATGTTTAAAGCTAGGTAGGTAGGTATAAATGGTAGGAAAATGTTGGGAATATTTTAACGCCGCATCTGAACAGTTATCGGAAACGGAATTGAAAATTTTTACTGTTCTTTGACATGGTTGACACTGTGTTTCCTTCGGTATTTTATTTTTCATTGTGTGACGTTGCAAATATTCTTTCAGTATTGAACCAGCGATGGTGAAGCTTGATAGGTTGGAATTCTCATAATATAAGCTGATATCATTGACTTTTTTAATATTGTACAAAGTTTGTTGCAATTCTACTATTTTTTTTTCTTTTTTTTTTCAAGAATTTATCTATACTGAGACGATTTATTTGAATATTTTCTTTGCCAATAAAACGAACAGCGAAAGGAAATGGCTCGTGAAATAAATTAGTTTTTTTTTTCATTTGTGTATAAGATTATCAGAAAGTTATCAGTGATACCTAGCTATTTTCTAAAAAGACGATTATGGTTTTTATACTTACCTACTAATACATCAATTTAATCGATTTTATAATATAATTTTCCCACTCAACATAATACTTATAGTTCGAATATTCTCACCTTTTTGTAAAGCATTTTCTTTTGTATTGACAAACTTTTTTTTTCTTCCTTCACTAATCTTTCATTATTCATTACCCAAAAACATCTATCAACTCGGATGCTTCATTTAAACAATAAAATCAACTTAATTAAAATTTTCTAAAAGTTTTAAAACTTGCTGAAGAATATTGTTTAAAAAGAATTCAAAAATTTTCTGCAGTATCCTTCCGATATAAAAATCGCTTCACTCGGGAATTATTTTCAAAGATTCATATTTTAGATAGGTAAAAAATTTCTTGGGATTTTTCTTTTATTTTCACGCTGGATTCAACTTTAAACAAATATAATCAAGTTTTAAGATTGATTTTTTTTTTCAAGTTGAATAATGCAACTCTCTGTTTATGGCATGACGTGGTGTGGTGCCGAACTTCATGCATTCAATTTAACTTTTAAAATCAATAGAAAAAGTTGGAAATAAAAACTCGTAGAAGCGAGTTTTTTCTTCTTGTTTTTATATTAAATTTATTAATTTACTTTTAAATTAACCAAAGTTTATTCTTCAGAAAATCTGAGGAGAAGATAAAAAATTATTAAGAATAGAAAAAATATCTAATTTATTCCATCATTGTTTGGTAACTAGACAGGTATATAATCTATATATTTGTATTGATTACTGAGAATGGGTATTCATTTTGGTAAGTGTGTCCCTATATCTATCTAAGGATTTATTATTTTTATTAAAATTTTCCAAAATAGGTGATCGATGATTTGTTTATATTGAAAAAAATCATCCATATTCAATATTCATACAGAAGGAAAACACCAAATACCTACATAGAAACGCGTTTGCTTCTATCTTTACTTTTTTTTTTTACTTTCAAATAGTATATTATTAATATTTGGTATAATAGTTACCTTGGGTATTGTAAAAGTTTACTAAACAGGTATTCGAAAGAGAAACAAAAATTCGAAATGAAATTTTCGCAAAAACTTAACCGTTTAAAAATGAAAAAGAAGCTGTAAAATTTAAAACCATTTCTACGGCCGCGTGCGACTTAAATTCTTCGATATAATTACATCTGAATCGTTTAAAATTTTGTAATTATTAATTTACAAACATAATGCCGAAAAAGCTAAAATTTTCGTTTTATTTTGATTGAGCCAACTGCGGCTGGGGCGATGATGAAGGAGGGGAACGTAAAAAAAACGCGTCAAAAATCACAATACTATCTACCTACCTTTTATAATATGAAGCAATCACAACGTTACAAGTTTTTGTACGAGGAAAGCGAAAACTTTTTAATGAATTTACCATTAAAAAAAAAAAAAACTCTTAGAATCTTGCTGTTGGCGAAAGAACTTCTTTCATTTCCATCTCGTTGTTTTTTTTTTGCAGTTTAAAAATTTATAATTTAGACGTTGTTTTCACATGGAATTTGAATATCAAAATCTTTTTCCTCAATTTACCTACTGACTAAATTGCTATAGCGGAGGAGTGAAAAAGGAAGAAAAACATTAAAGTGAGACTTTGGCCGAAATTTTTAATCTTAATATTTTTTTTTCATTCTTATCGAATAATTTTATTCGAACAATAAAAAATTTTGTACGCCAACATGGTTTATCTGATTATTTGCTGGATTATTGGAAGGAAGAAGATGAAAAGTTGAAATTTACAAAAGGCTCCTTTTAACACTGAATTCAATCGATAAAAATGTTGGGAAAATTGTTTTTTTCAGGGGGGGGGGGTTAGGTACAAAGGTGGTTGGGAAATGAAAAGTTTGAATCTATGAAAATTATTTACAAGAACGAAGTTTCAGTTCTCAATGTTATTTAAGAAACACTTTGGCATTGCTCAGTAGATTTTCAAGGATTAGAAGTTAGGAAAATAGATTCCTCTTCCTTCCGAATTCTTCATGAATAATAATTTGATCACCATCATCAATAGGTCTCAGTCGCTTATGATCGTATTGCACCTAAAAGAGTGAGCCACCTGTCACAATCCTTTGCCTGTGAAGTAGCTCTTACCACAGAGCCCATTTGCGCTTTGATGATGTCAGACCATCAGGTTGGAGATCTTACTCTCCTTCTTTTACCAGGAGCCTTACCAAAGAAAATGTCTTTTTCGAGATTTCTGACTTCTCTCCTGGTCACATATCCAAAATACTCTGGAATGCGTTTCTCGCATAAAACATTTAACCTGACTGACTCCTGTATTTTGCTGACGATTGAAATGTTGGTTCGTCTTGCTGTCCAGAGTATCCTCAGCATCCTTCACCAGCACCACATCTCAAAGGAGTCGATTCTTCTTTTATCATCTACCTTCAACATCCATAGATAAATTGAAAGTATCTCAATTCGCAAACAACAGGAGGTAAAAAAAACAATGAGTTGCCACTAGTCACCGTTTGTGACCACTTGAAACTGCTTGTAATCGGGACAGTGAGCAACATCACCACTACAAATATAATGTCATAGTGTAAATGTGTGTAACATGATAATACCACTTGAAAAGAAAGTCGGGCAAATGGTATTATTATGTTACACACCACTACAGCATTGTATTTGTGGGGGTGATGTTGCTCCCAGTCATGGTTACAAGCGGTTACTAGTGGCAACTCATTGTTTTTTAGCTCCTACTATTTGTAGATTGGGATATTGATGTATCCGCCTCTACTAGTTGTACCCACACAGCATTCCACACAACCTAGCAAACTCAACTTCATCTAGGTTTGTGGGTAACATTGCCATACTAGTTCAAAGAGATAATGCTAACAGCTTCGAAAATCTTGCAGGATGAACTAGGATTTCATGCTGAATTTCCTGCAATTTTAGGTGACGGTGAAAGTTACATACCATATTTGCACTTTCGCCTGAGTCCTACTTTTGAGTGAAATGAGTCAAGTTTGATGTCATTTGAATAAATATTTTGTCAGGGATCTATTTTTGTAATGATCAAAATTTGAACTTTGATACAGGTTCCACCCGATCCCCAGGGGTAAGCACTAGTTGAAGGTGGTGTAAGGTTTTAGGGAATGCTTGTCAGGGCCTTTTGGAACATTTTTCAACAAAAATTTTGAAGTTAGCAATTTTTCATGTACTTCAAAATAATGTTATAAAAATTTTAGATTTGCAACTTCATTTTTTCAACTTGCAAAACAGACTCAAATATTCAAAAATCTTTAAAAAATTGTTAAAATCGAAAAAAAAAAAATTTTGAAACTTTTTTTAAAAAATAGAATTATTACTTATATTTATGCCCGAAATAATCATTGGTGGTGAGTTTTCACTATTACCACATTTTTCAAGGGGTTTTTAAAACTGCCATTTTTTACATTTTTTTTTTTTTTTTTTAAGAAACCCTACGAAATTGGATGTAAGACATCAATTTTCGGTGATTAGACGCAATATTTCAATTTTATCTTCTATGTATGATTTTTTAAGGGTACTTAAAGAATGGGGTTTTGTATTTTTTCAAGAATTTTTTTGCATCGTTAATTATTTTTTCAGTAAATTCTTAATGAAATAGGCTGTGTACATTTACCATTGTGCATTTAAGAACGACTTTTATCGCCTGCATTCTTCTCATGGATTCTCAACAAGTATCCCATGAATTGAAAATGGTTCATGAAAAAAAATTGAAAATTACTTTCGAGGGTTTAATATTATGTCTCTTCGAAACTTTATTTCAAATTCATATTAAAGGATGTAAAAAATACCATTTTTGAATTCTCCTGAAAAATGATCTGTGGGTGGTAAATTTGAAATATTGTATTTAATTATCTAAAATTTATACCCTATACAAATTTCAGAAAGAAGTTTCTCAAAAAAGTAGTTCCTTCATTTTTTCAGAAAATGGTAAAAAAAACTCATCAAATGACATTTTTTAAAACACCCTGAAAAAATAGGTAGTAATGAAAACTCATCACCAATGATTATTTCGGGTGTAGATATGAGTAATATTTCCATTTTGGGAAAAATTTTCAAAAAAAGTTTTTTAATTCTTTTTATAAAAATTGTTCAAAATGAATGAATTTTGAGTCAGTTCTGCTAGTTTAAAACTGAAATTTTTATCACATTATGTTGAGGTCATTTCGCAAGTATTAAAAAAGAAGGCAAAATTCAGCCCCCTACTACGTGTCTACTAATGCCACATAACGCATTGTTTAATTTTAAAATTTGAAATGTGACAAAAAATCCTCGTCATTTAATGTCGAATGGTTTGTCGCAGATGTAAGTAAAAAGGTGAAAACGTAGCCGAGTAAAGAGTCAACGGTAATAAGGAAGTCTGGGCATTTTTCTTTTATAATATAACTTATAGATGTCCTTTTTCCTTGCCTATTGCCATCAGTTACCTACTAGGCTTTTTCATCTCGTTGTTTCAGTGGAAGGTAAACTATACTTACATAACGTTGAAAAACAGAGTTCATATTCTCTCTTTTAATCATTTGCGGGTTCGAATTATTTTCAAAATGTAATTTAAATTCGTTAGGTTATATAAGTACATATTATTATTTTAAGTCTATGACTGTAAATTAATTCAATTCACGCCGCAGTCGCTGTTGGCGTTTATTTTAATTTTTATAAAAGCTTCGAACGAATTTGCCAAAAAATATACTCACCTAGTTTCCGACTATATTTGTATCGAATAAGAAATATAAAACGAGAAATTTTCAAAATAAATAATAATGGTAGGTAACTCGAGAAGCTAGCTAGCGTTATATTTTAAAATTAAATTGTTGGATTTTGTAAGAAAATCTGTTTTTTTTTTGTGTGTGCGTATTTTTATGATATTTATAGCACCTCGAGTGTTGTTCCTATTACTAGGGAGCGGTAATAGGTACTATGCGATATTTCTTTTTGTTTATTTTTTCTGCTCCTTCTGTTCTGATTAGCTTGAAATAAGTATAGGTATCAGGTACACAAGACACACGCCTACCATATTAATAATGGCGGTTTATACTTGCTTATTCGTCATTTTTTATTCGGGAGAATTTTTATTTCACGGTGAAAATTTTCTTGATATTCTTTATGTTGCGAAAACAGCGTGGTACATAGGTACATTTTGATAACCCCTTGTTTCATTACACCTTCGGCACGGCACGGCACAGCTAAGAAACGTGTATTTTTATTTTCTAAAGCCCATTCTTACTTAACACAATGTCTACTCACATTCGTGCTACCTATGGTGAAAAATGTTCCGTTCTCGATAATCTCGGTTTTTCATTTTCTTCAGTTTAAGATTGATGAGTCTTACGCATTATATAATATTGGCCTATAATATCCGAGCATTATCCGTTGTTATATTACATCACCATCGTTAAACATCTTAAATCATTTGATAAAAATATACCCATCCCAGTACCCAACATAATCGGATTCGCGTCGCAAGCGTGAATTTTTACTTTTATCTAAGATTGTAATTTTTTTCAAAACAATCGAATACCGAGCTATTTAGTGTATATTGAAGAATTTTCACTTTTTTTCAAAGCAATAGTAACTTAGCCTTGACGGCTTTGATTCCTTTTGGAAGTCGCAGTCGTCCAAGCAGAATTACTTCATACTTACCTATTTATACTCAAGTTATGATGAATAGAAATTAAATAAAAATTTACCTCTTTAGCGCATATAACTTGTTTTTAAGCAGTTTCTCTCATCATCTGTGCATATCTTCAATCAAGTTTTAGTACGAGTGGGAGGGTACCCGAATTTTTAAAATGTTTTGAATGCTTCCAATAGCCCAATAAAACTATGTTCATTTAGATCTGAAATTAAAATCCCTAAAATTTGAGTTCGAACGAATAATATTGATCTCTGTCTCAAGGGTTCTCTTGTTCTTAAGAAGTTCAATATAGGATACTATAGTAAAAATTTAAAAAAATTCAATTTTCATCAATTCACAACCAAAACTATGGTTTGGATCTTAAAACTTGAATTTGAATGTATCGCCAAATTTGAGTGATCCTATTGAATCGTGACCCAAAAAGAAACCTAATGAAGAGGGTTGTACAACTCTTTCAATATGAAGTGAATATCACCGAAATTAACTTTATAACTTTTCCTAATCCCTCTAATGGTACCTTTGGATTAAATTCGCGCAAAATTATTCAAGGAGCACATTCAGAGACATCCAATAAATATTTAATCCAACGGAACCTTGAAAGGGGAAATTATATGACATATTTTCATTATTTCCGCATGGTTTTGAAGATGAAGCACCTCAGAATCCTTCGCCAGACCCACAACTCAATGGAAGGTGTCTGAAGGCTGTTGAATGGGATCTAAAGTCTTTGTAAGGGTGTCTGAAGGCTATTGACGGGGATCTACAGTCCTTTCAAGAGATTCTGAAGCCTCTGAATGGGATTGCAGTCTTTTTAAGGCGTTTTGAAGTTTCTGGAAAGGGTTTGATGAAGGGCTCTAAAGTCAATTTTAAGGGGGTCTGAGTGCTACTGAGGAGTGTCCGCAGTCTTTTAACGGTTCTGAAGACTTTGTAAGGGGTTCTGAAGCCTCTGGAAGAGGTTTGCAGTCTGTTTAAGACGTTTTGAAGTCTCTGGAAGGGGTCTGAAAGCTATTAAAGGGAGTCAGCAGTCTTTTAAAGGAGGTTATGAAGCCTCTGGAAGCGGTTTGTAGTCTTTTTAAGGGGTTCTGAAGTCTGTGGAAGGAGTCTGAAGGTTACTGAGTGGAGTCTGAAGTGTTTTGAAGGATTTTTAAGAGAGTTTGGAGTATTTTTATGGTGTTCTGAAGTCTGTGGATGGAGTTTGAAGACATTGGAAGAGACCTAAAGTGTTGTTAACAGGGGTTGATGGCTATTGAAGGGGTATGATTATGTAAGCTGTTTGTGGAGAATTCTGACTTATTTTTAAATGGTTTATTTTTCGGAAATGATAGGCACTAGATAATAAGGACAAGATTGTTAGATTTAGGTTAGATATTTTTTTGAAAATTATGGTTCTATAATAATTGACAATTGGAACATTATGAACGAAAATGAATTTAGTATCCGAGTACTGGTTGCGAGACACGACAATCTAAGGTTCTTGAACATATTCACGAATTAAGCTTTAAAATCTATACTGTTTTCAGCCTGTTTCCACTATCGGGTAAATAATATTATAAAAGTTGATTGATTTTTTAAATGTGTGAAAATTTAAATAGGTTTGAACATATTGAAAATGAACCTTTATATTTGAAAAAGTTACATCAGCTTTGTTCAACTAATGAGTATACATCAACTATTTTATATCGATAATTATTGAGCTCATTATTGCGTTGAAATTAAATTAAGAAAATATCCCAATGGAAAACTTGGTGTAATTCACGTAAAAACTTTTATCTCATATCCGAGTTGAGAGTATAATAAAGATGCGAGTAAAAAAAGAAGAAATTTCAACAAATTTCCTCCAAAGCTTAATTCAATCACCTCGCAATGAATTTTTTTTCCACTCGGTTGACAATTTGATATTTAATCTAATAAGCATTTGGCATCTGTGTAACGTACTCGAACGTGGTTTTTCTTTATTTCGCTGACAAGTATTTAAGTTAATTTACTTAGACGTGACATTTAAACAAGCTATGGTTTAATTTTTCGTATCATTCGTACAGAAGTAGAGTTTCAATTTGTGGAATGTCGATTTAGGTTTTTTGTTGTAAGAAAAACATTTCGACAAAGTAGTCTTATTAAGTTGGTATATAGGATATTTTCTCCCTTTCTTGTGTAAAAACCAGCAGTAAAGTAAATTTTGCATTCTACAACCAACACAAAGCAGGAAAAGCGAGATAATAAAATAATTATACTTTTTTTTTGTTCATTTATAAAAGAATGGTAAAGACTAGTGTTATTCAAGTTGGTGAAAATGAATTTACTTCGTTTCACTTAATTAAATCTTAATTAAAGGAAGAAACTGTACACCAACTTCCTGTGACTTTAAAACAAACTTTTTCTAATGACTTGGCTCTGCTAATTTTTAGGTACCAGTGTCGATGGTACATTTTGTATTCTGTAGGTTGACTTTTACCATTTTAAATTTGGCTACTTTGATAATCTTCTTCATACATATCTATAGGTCTACTGAATAATGGTGTCTTGGTTTCTTGTTAAATACAAATAAATAAATAGTTTTCACGCGAGATTAAACTCTACTCGATATAAATACCATAGGTATTACGGCGAAGCAGAAAGCAAAAAAAAAATAAAAAGTACTTCGATAAATCTTTAATTTAACGCCAAATCACCATTCATCTTAGAAATTATTTTTTAACAACAACGTCAAAACGATAATCCTGATTTATAAGTGATTCCACGAGTGCAAATTTTAAAATAACTCCGAGTAACGTGCGTATCGAGGAAGTGAAATAGTTTGCTAGTTATGAAATATGGGCTATATTTTATAACAGCACACAACGGAATGCATCAAAATTCGTAACTCTAACCTTGTATATGTATGCTTTTCAGCTCCCTTCGCCAAAATTCCTTCCGAGAAACTGTATGCTTAACGCCGAACACGATCTGTATGCAAGATTATAAAATGTTTTAATCGAGATGAATGATGCGGTATGGTGGATGTATCTCAGGAGGGTCAAGCTATCGGCAAAAATTCAATGGGTAACTTTAAAAATTATACGAATTATTTTTAGACAAGTTCAACGTAGCGACTCTGACGCGATAAGTTGACTAACTTGATTTCAACTTTTCAAAATTACCTAGATGATACTTCGCCTATCTTGCCTAAGAAAATATTGGGTCTATTTGGAAATGTCGCATGTTTTCAAGATGTCTATTTTCTTAAATCATTGAGAATTACTGGTTAACATGGTATAGTTTGAGTTACTGTGGAAAAACTCTCGTTCCAACCACGTTTCAATGTTTTAAAGAAGCGGTGGGTTGTGGAGTGTTAATAAAATTAATTTTACTCTAATGATGCAAGGAATTTACTTCTTATCTTTTTTGTATGTGCCCGATAAGTATCTTCTAGCTGCCGTAAAAATGGAAAAGTATGAAAAAATATTGAAACAGTGTGTGGCTAATTGATTTTTCCCCATATTGCTCTAATTGAAAGTGCATTAAAATTACTACAAATTTGTGTTTCCTGCTTCCAATAACAGAATAAATTTTTACATTTTAACGCTTTGCCACCAAGTCTTCTCTCCAATTGGATCAAGGACAAAAATTTTATTAAAAATTTTGGCTTTTTTTCCTTTCAGGGAAAAATTCTAGATCATGGACATGTAACATATCCATGACAACATTTTAATGTAAAATGCAAAAATCATTCATAATGATCCTTCATCCCTAGTTTTTTTATCAAGAACTTTAAATCAAAAACATTTACTTTTCTCTTCACTCCACTTTGACATTTGATTTTATTGTTTCTTAGCAATCTATTATCATTAGTTTTTGATCAAAAATTCAAATCAAAAATCAAAAACTTCTAAAACCATTTAATTTTTGTTGTTTTTCAATTATTTCAATTTTTTATTTTCTTTATTTTTTAATTTTTTTAAATTTTTTGTTTTTTACTGTAGATTTTTTAGTTGAGCATCGCTGTTCAGGCATTCAAGAATTTCTTATCAAGCGTTTCTTTCACCCCTTTCTGCTCCTCAAATATTCTTAAAAGATTGTCCATGCTGAACAAGCACTTTGATAAAATATTGTTCGATGACTTTGCTGCTTTTGGAAGTTTTTTGTTTCTTTTCACTACAGGTTCGTTCAAATTGCCATCGGCATCACGCATTTCGTCGTCGTTTTTTGCTTGTTCTACTGCATCATCAGAAATAGAAATGCTAGTGTTGGGAGTGTACGAATTACTAACCATATCTGCATCCCTAAAAATCGTAAAAATATGAATTATGCTTGCTCAGCTATTCATCTTCTCAGGAAAGTATGAGGGAACCTTGAGTTGCATCCTGACCCCATAACGTTGCTATTAACTGATTTGAATTATCTATTGTAGGGTTATACGATGCATACACCAACTACACTTCTTAGCTTCACTACACTTGAATAGAACACTAAAATTTGTACGTTTTAGTACACCAGCATTGAAGTAAATGGAAACATCTATGTTTACGCGTACGAAAAAAAAATATAGCCAACATCGAAAACGTTATGTTTTTACAAAGTGACCCCCATTAAAAAAGATATCCATGTCAAAATAAGTTCAGAGCCTCCAAGAATCTCTATTTTGAGACTAAACGCAATGAATTTTGAGTTTTCCACATTTTCCGTTCTCCCACTCTCATTGAATCAAGGGCAAATATTGACAAAAGTATATTTAGCACCTTTAACAACTTCTATTTTGGCATCAACCACAAAAAATTTTGTAAGTTTCTTGCCCTCCTTTATTGGTGGCAAAATTTCATCAAAAATTGATTCAGCATGTACTAGAACCTTTATTTCTAAAACAAACACAATCAATTTTGAGAAAGTCTCATTTTGTCCCCCACCCACTCCATGACCTCAGGTCAAAAATTTCATCAAAAATTGATTTAGCACCTATAAAAACTGTTTATTTTATTAACAAACGCGGTAAATTTTGAAATCATAACATTCTGCCCCTTCTCCCTCGCAGTGCAGTGGGCCCATAGCAATAATTTCATCTAAAAAGATCCCCAAAATTGAAATTTCTGGCACGCTATCTGTTCTTCAGCTGTTGACAGTGCAGATCCATCAACACTTTACCATCAAGAGGTGATGGTCAACAGTGGACCATCAAATGCATCATCAAAATCTGGACTGTCAACAGTTTACTGTCAACATTTAACCATCACTATCCATACCATCAACATCTGGAACGTAAACTTGAATGTTATGAAAAAGAAAATGAACAAATTTTTACAACATTGAAGTTGATGTTTTAGATGTTGGTAGTCTGATTAGTAATGGTCAATTGTTGGCAGTCCACTGTCGACAGTCTCTATGTTCATGGTCCAGGCTGAGATTTATGGACAACTGCTGAGTTTGAATTTTCACTAATTTTTTTTAGATTTGTGTCTTGAGCACCATTGTGACCATAATAAAATTGGAAAAAGTTTGAAAGAAGATTGAAACAGCATGTATTGATTGTGTAAGAAAAAAAAAATAAATAGATTTTTAATTATAAGGAATTACATGGAAAATAATATTGACAGGTCATCAATCGATAAAACTAAAACCAAGAATATATTGAAATTTATAAGGCCTGGTATTGGATGTTTCTCTGGACGAAGATGCCGAGTACTCAGCAACAATATCTAGAACAATAAAAATCGCATCTGAGTACTGGCACAAAAACCTATGTACCAACACCATTTACAATTGTAAGCTCATTTCAAAAGCATACCTATTCTCTGGCTTAGTATCCAACTAGCACCAACATATCAGGGTTCATCAACCTAGTCCGCATTTCGCCGACCCTAAAGCTGAGTAGCAGATCTCGATTTGCTGTCCGAAGACTCGACCAAGTGCCAAACTACAGCCTGATCAATATTATCGCCTGGGTAGGATAACGTCTACCCTGCACAAAGGATTACCTAATGTCTCTACTGGACACCCGTCGGTGAGAAAGTATGAAAATCAAGCATATATAAAAGCATAATAAGTACAGAGCAGTACTCAATGAGAAAAATTCAGCTAGTAATCAAATGCGCAGCACCCGAACAAGTCACAGTCACAGTCATCTTACAACACAAAGTTTAGGTAGTCAACATACATGTAAGTACCAACAGTCAATCGAAAACAAACACAGTTGCCTGACTTTCTTCGGGTGCTCGCTCGTGAGAAGGATACATTTCACCCTATGGTGCGCGCATTCGTCGAACCAGTCATGCATTCGTACGTCAAAGCGGATAAAGAGGATGGCAAGCAAAAGCAGAGATAATAAAAAGAAACAGTGTAACGAAAGAGTGCATTATTTATTTTTATTTTCTTACAATTGCTATTAATTTGATTCTGCTGAGATCAAATATCAAATTACTTTATTTATCCGCCTCTCCCCATGTTCCAAACCAATTTCTCAAATTACCAAAAAATTGAACAACGTCAGATTGGGTTGTTTTAACATGGAATGAGCCAGCTTCAAATCAGTAGCTCATATCTGCGTTAAAATAAATATCAAAGTCCAGCGTCTCAATTAATATCTGAAAAGTATTCGTTATTATTATTTACCATCTGTGATATTTTGAAATCACGCCTTGCTTCGATGCAACGTTCAATTAAGCTCAACATGTTAAACTTTTATTAGAAAATTACTAACTCGTTAAATTCGTTGGAATTTTCCCAAAAGTTTTCCTCTCCTTTTAAAGCACCTCGTGGCAATCGGATTGCTACTGTAAAATGTAGCTGTCTCTATCTACCTACTTGTGTAATGAAATCTAAAATAATCACACAGCCAAGTAGTTTTAAGCCTGCTTTTATGATCAAAACTCGACAGATTCGTTAATTTACCTTATAACTTTCCACCATAAACACCTTATTGAATTTGATATACAACATGTACCTGTTAATAGGTGTTTTATGCTATTAACGATTGGTTTCGTGCAAATGGGCCTCTGACAGACAGTAAGATGAGAAAATGTTTTCGTCTCGAATGAATGGTTCTAATACGTTTGTAAAAACCACTGTGAGTGAATTAATTCGTCAGACAGGCGAATATTTTGGTGAAGTGTTGTATCGAAAATTCGAGTTTTTTCATCGTAGAATTTTTTTTCGTTTGTATTTTTTTTTCTTATAGCTTAGTACCTGTTATAGCTTCGGGTACCTTTGGTCCTTTCCTTTTTTTTTTTTTTTAGCCTCAAAATCAGTCACTGGAGTTTATATTGTGTAAATGTTTTCATTGAAAATACCTACCTCTTTACATCAATTTTCAATATTTTGCAACTTATTTACAATGTAGATTAAAAATGTTGCTAGTCGAATTTTCAATTGAAAAGTCTGCATCGGCGACAGATGTTTAATTTAAAACGAGGCGAATATTTTGACGTTCGTGTTCGGTTTCGACGCTGTATATTATAACACGACGATGTAGCTAGGGTCCATATTAATAATTGTAATTCTTTATACCTATATAGATGCTGGCTAGGTTGGGTACAAGTACTGTAAATATTTTACACGAGCCGAATGTTATATTGAATTTCACACAAATTTGATGCTCATTTTAGAGTACCTTTAAACGACAATGTAAATTAATTAATTGCCTGTACCTACCATACCTACGATCAACGTTAGATATCTAGCTACGTGTATTTTATAACGAATATAAATTTCGTTTGGTTGTTTTACGTCATGTGTAATGAATAAGTTGGTTTAAAAGAAAAACAAGCATTGCGAATTTGAGAATAGAGAAATAAATAGAGCAACAGAGATCGAGACGGGGAGAAGACGAATAAAGAAAAAAAGAACGAAAGAAATATCCGTTTGCGAGGCACGGATTCGAATACGGTTAAAATGTCCCAATGATGGATAAGTACCTACTAGGTACAGTACGACCACCGGCAGAATTTTTTTTTTTTTCCTCGACCGAGTTGACAATTCTTTTTCAAATGTCAAGGAAATTCTATCATCGCAGGTAACTGCGTCTTATTTACTATTTCGAATCCATCATTTCCTCTATCCGATTTCTTGTATAGCTATTTGTTTTGGTAACAATTTGTACGGTTTCGAGTAGAAGCACGCTAATCGATTATGAAAATTGACTCGTTGACGAGAACGAAACGTAAGATGCATGAAGAAGTGGAGGAATAGTGGTCGTGGTTTTTTCTCTCTTTTTTTTTTTTTTTTACTTCGAAAACCGTAAGTAGTAAGTACTTGCGTAAAAGAATTTACCTCGGCGTAATCTTTACGACGCGACAGCAAAATATGAGTTTGGAATTTATCTCGAGGTGAGAATTAACCGCGTAAATTGAGCCGCTAGGATTTTTGCCTAAAACCAAAATGTAAACAGAACAATTTTTAATACACTTCCTTAATTCATTTAACACTGGCAGAATAACGACGAAATATTCCCTAGAGAGTAGATTTGCCATTATATTAAAACCTATTCACCGAATAAGGGGTTCGTAAAAGTTTTTAAACTTTTTCTCATTATTCAAATGTTGCTAAAAATGTTGGCTCGGCTCGAGAATTTATCACACAGTGGATACCACTTCATATACATCAGCGTGTACTGTAACGCTGCCTTTAGGCCTACCTTCTTCTTCTTCTTCTTCTTCTTCTTCTTCTTCTTCTACTTCGTCGACGTATAGTGCGGCTTTCTTTATTTCTTCACTTCGTATTTCTTTTGCACGTTCGCAGCAAGCATTCTTGAAAATATTGAATAAAGAGAAGAATGCGTGGTTTGATTTATGTGCTCGCTTGACATTTTATCTAATTGTTTGACTCAATTTTGGTTTTGGAACGAATTTCGCGGTCATTTACGAGATTTACGGTGAAGGTTACGGGTATTAGTGCGTATTTCGTTTAATTTTTTTGTCAAGCCTTAATCTATTGCAGAAGCCGAGGGGCATTTGGACTATTAATGGATGGACGACTTGCGAAAAATCTGGCCAAAATGCTCTGCGTGCGTTGTGCAAAAACTATTTTATGGTTGCTCGTTAGCCTGAAAGGTCTGTTGAGAAAATTTGTTCAGTGTTTTTCTATATTTGATTTTTTTCTCTGTGTGTAAAAAAAAATGGTTCAAATTCGAACATTCAATTTTTTTCAATTGCTAGTTTGAGTAGTGATAAGACTGAAAGTGTCTCTGGCGGCATCAATTGTGATGCCCTAAAGCTTGAGCATTGCATGAATCGTTTAGAGCACCACAAGAAATTTGCTTCATGTGGTACTCAGCACTACAGCTCAGAGGAGGAGGTTTTCACTTTTTCTGTGTGCTAGTTTCGGAGTCAGAATTCATAAGAATAACGAGGGCAAAATTTTGTAAAAATGGACTGTTTTAAGAATCTAAAAGTACAATTTCAGGAGTTTATAGAAAAAAAAAGTAGCATGCATAAATGTAAACATTTTTCAAGTTTTTTTGTCTCAACAGAGGTGGGCAGTCCAGACACCCCCCCTCCCCCACCTTCCTTTGGCTACGTCACCAAGGTTTAAACATCACGATTATATGCACCAAATTGACGCAGCTGAGTTATTAAACGAGTAGATTAAAAAAAACACACAGAACGTTTTTCTGTGTATGGTAAATATCTAACAAATGACTAAAAAATTTTGAAACCAATTGAATTTTTTAAAAATGTTCAGCACATCATGAAAATTGACGAAAGTATAAAAATAGTAACATTTTGAAATGATTCTGTTAAAAACCTTGCTTTTTTCCTTATATCCATTAAAAATCCATTTTTCCTTCAAAATTTTGCTTTTGCTTCGCTCGGACATTCTATACTATGATATCGGCTCCTTGCATTCTCAGAAAGAAAAACAAGTCGAAAACGAAAGAAGTGCTCAGAGGGGCCAAACGTCAACCGATTTAGCCCCAATGGACGATGGCAGCCATCGTCCACTATTAAGCGACGGAGACACTTCAGCACTCGAAAGTACTGACTCAGCCGAGATTTTTCCTACAAATGGCGGAAATGTGCAACTACTTTACCAAGCCAGGGCATCACGTGGTTGCCTGCCGATGGTGCATCCGGCTAAAATGGCGTGATTTTGTATCTCCGTTGTCACAACCCCCCCCCCCCCCCC